>JAUZSV010098243.1:0-14152 GCA_034780495.1 Parotocinclus cesarpintoi
TTCAGAAATCATTTTTGTCATCTATGATATGAAGTAACACTGGGACTGTGGTTGCCTAGTGGGTAAGATGCTGGACTAGGTACCAGAGGGTCCAGGGTTCAAATCCCACCTCTGCCAAGCTGCCACAGTTGGGTCCCTGAGCAATACCCTTAATCCACTAATGCTTGGATTGTAAGACTGTATGAATTGTAAGTTGCTCTGGATAAGGGCATCAGCTTAATGCTGTAAATGTAATTCCCATCTGTGTTTTTTCCATATTTTTTTAATAAGAAATCCATAATATTTTACTTTAAAATACACATTTTAATACTGTCCCCATGTTTTCACTCAGTCCTGATACCCCAACATACTCCCACTTCTTAGAATGATTAAAACATACCCCAAGTCACGTGTTGTAGTAGTATGTTTTCTCTTCTTTTGTGCTGTGTATTTAAAGTTATAAAAAAAAAAAAAAACTCAAATTACTGTCCTGTTACCAAAATTGTTTGTTTATTATAAAAATATTTATTGGTAAATCATTGGAATGTGTTCAGTGCCCTAATATGATTAGTATGGATCATGTGGCTACATTTTATATATTTATATATTAATCCCCTTCTGGAACCCAGTCCTGTTACTTATATAAAAAGTAACAGGACTGAGTAACAGTAACAGGGGAATCTATGTCAAAATGAAATAAAGTTATCTGTGATTGACCTGCACTTAAAATAAATTACAATTTACAAGAATCAAATGCCCCCCATTGGGCAGAATGACTCATATAGGAACATAGGCTATATTTATGGAGAATTATTCCAACCTGCTAAAAAATAATTAAATAGTCAGACCTTACATATTCTCAGAGTTATGATTTAATCCATGAATCCAACCCAATGCATTAATTCAGGGATAAGCAAAATACTGTGTATATATAAAATATACTATATATAATATATTATATAATAACATTTATTACAGGTTGCTTTGAATTGGATACCAGCTGTCTTATGTTCTGACCTCTAAATTTTAACTTGTAAAAATGTAATGTATGTAATAATCCCAAATGTTTAATGTTGTTTCTTTTAAACTGTTTGTTTCATGGTTAGGTTAAAAGATATACCTTTATTTTCACTTTACATCGAATAGTTTTGATTCAGATTTTTTCTTTTTGGCTATAATTTTGAACAACTTATGGCATTTAGTTATTTAACAGACGTCCTTATCTGGGCTGATTTACAACAGATACAATCTCTGAGCAACTGTAGGTATATTTTCTTCCTCGTGGTCCCAAATGGGTGGGATTTGAACCCTAGACCTTATAGTCCATAGTCCATTACCTTAACTGTAAACGGGTGGGGTTTGAATCCTAGACCTCATAGTCCATAGTCCATTACCTTAATTATAAATGGGTAGGATCTGAATCCTAGACCTAATAGTCCATAATCCATTACCCTAACTGTTAATGGGTGGGATTTGAACCCTAGATCTTATAGTCCATAGTCCATTACCCTAACTGTTAATGGGTGGGATTTGAACCCTAGACCTTATAGTCCATAGTCCATTACCTTAACTGTTAATGGGTGGGTTCTGAATCCTAGACCTTATAGTCCATAGTCCATTACCTTAACTGTTAATGGGTGGGATCTGAATCATAGACCTTATAGTCCATAGTTCATTACCTTAACTGTTAATCCACGACTTTTGGTTCCGCTCCAAAACTGGAGTTAGACAGTGAGTGTAAATTAGTGGAGGGGTAATTGGAAGACACTTGCTGGCTATTTATATTGAGGGATGTGAGACCGACTGAGTTTACAGTAGCGGATGCGGGGTGTAATTGGCAGACGCTCCCCCGACACTGTGCTTGAAGGTTGACTAGAGGGATAGGTATTTGTTAGTGTGGCAATTTTGACTTGGACAGTTTTTGTTCTTCAGAAAGGCAACTTTAATTTGTAAAAAAACCCCGCAATATATTTTCTTATTGTTCTGTGTTAGCTACAGCAATCATTATGTCAGTATGTCTGTGTGTGCACGTGCGCGTTCAGGTAAACACCCAAACCTGAAACCTACATACCAAACTCTCTGAACCCAGTGTGGAAAGTTAAAAGAACAAATTTGGTTATAATTCAGTTAAGAGACGGAAGAGGGTATGCGTTAAATGAATGCAGTGTAATTTAGACATGCCTCGTTCATAGCGCTTGAATGCTGAGGGTGAGGCATGAGTTTACGTTAGTAGTTGCAGGGTATATACTTATGGAGGCATTACTTTTCTTTCTGTTTCGTTAAGTAATGCGGTGTAATTTAAAGACTTTAGGGCTGGGAGAAAAACAGAGTTTACATTAAGGAGATAAGGCCAGATTTTTTTATTGCTTGGTTCGCGGATCCGCCAACGATCATATTTGAAGAATACAACAAAAAAAGTGTATTTCGCGGATCCGCCGCAGTACAAATGGTGGAGAGCCAACAGTTTTGTTCTGTCCATTACATTTTTTTTCCAGATTCACTTTAATTTAATTGTAGGTTAAATAAAATTTTTTTTATATATTTTTTTTAATTTCTTCCTCCTTCCTTGTACTGATTCCACGTAGTCCTCGAGAAATTGAAAAGTGCTGAAAAAGAAAGATTTATTTATATTTTTTTTCCTCCCTCCTCCGAAGATTCTTAAGTAGAAACATCCGAGGAACAAGCAATTAAAAAAGTCTGGCCTTAGTAGATTAGTAAAGTAAGAGCTAAACGAATAGATCAGATAGATAATTAAAGCTTAAAGAGTACCAAGAAGGCTGTGTTAAAAATCCCCCCCCCCTCCCAGAGAGCAGATTTTTCCTTTTCTACATTTTTTTTTTTTTTGTGAGACAAACTTGATAAGTAAAGATGTGTTTTTAAACTTTACCCGACTCGGTGTTTCGTAAGCCTAAAACAGCACGTACAAAAGTGTCGAGTAAACACGCAGACGGCCCAACAACAACATGTGTCGCAACAAAGTCCTTACACATCCCAGACCGAAATGAAACCTCAGCGAAAGCCGCCGAGGCCTCCGACTGCTGCTGGACTCCTGCACGTCTGGTCGTCGGGGTCTCAGGTTGTGGGTCGATGTGACAGAGGAATGCGTTACATAAGAGGGCTTTGTGTAGGACAGTATCTGATAGCTGAAGGAGTGTCGGGATTAATGATTTACTCTGGATAAACACCGCTGTTCCCTTCGTCTCACGGCCAAGAGTGGATTTATCATCGTTTTTTGGGACTGATGCTGAAAAAAGTCAACGAGAAAACTTTCTCAACTTTCACAGCAATAAATCCATGAAGAAATTCACTATTGGTTTAAAAAAAAAAGAACAGCTGATTAGGAAAGCCAAATCATTTCGATATGGCTTTTATAGCAGAGCATCATCAAAACATGTTTTATAAATAATTAAGCAAGCCTAGGTTAACAGTGGCATGGAAAAACTCTCTCTCTAAATGTTCAGAAACCTCAAGTAGGGACTGGACCTACTAGATCATAAATTGAACTGTGTTACCTAATGAAAGTTTCTTTTAATCATTTAAATAAACTGTAACTAAATATGAACATTAAATGGTAGAATATGTTTAAAAAATATATTAAAGAGGGAATGTGTTATCGGGTATTGCCCTGTTGTAGTTTATCTCAGGAACAAGCCAAAGGCGAGTGCCCTAGATCATCACAGCCATCACCACACGACCTTGTGTTCTGTTGCTTTTTATAGCACAAAATATAACAAAAATAAATCAAAGAATTCGGGATATGCATTGAATCCTGATTGTCCCCGGATACTGGGGAAATTTCAAAATAAAATGAATTTATAAAGCCCCTTTGAGATGAAGCTCGGTTATAAAAGTTTTTTAAGACAATATAATACACTGCTCAAAAAATATAGGGGATATTTCATTTTTTGTGAGCAGCACATTACGGTGAAGATGACAAAATGGTGCTAAAAAGTTTTAAAGGGTTCATGTGTAAGATGGTATAAGAAAAGCTGAGAAGGATTTTACAATCTTTATTGTGTCACAAACGTTTATTAAACGTGATTTACACACAAATATTCGCTCAGATTGGGTGATATATATAGTGGAGAGCGCCCTCTGGGGGCAACCCTGCATCCTTTGGACTTAACCCTCACTGTCCCTACTGCTTATGAATGAGGAAATTTTGTTTTTGGCTCCCTAGTTTGATCCGGCGGGGGGGGAGTCGAGTGAGGAGGTGAGGACCAGGCTATACCTGTGTGTGATTAACCTGTGCAGACCCTCTGACATAACACGGGGACACCCAACCTATACCAATAATTAATGCATTTATATAATTAATTAATACAAGCTATTGTGGGTTAAGGGCCTTGCTCAGGGACCCAACTGTGGCAGAGGTGGGATTTGAACCCTGGACCTTCTGGTCCGTGGTCCAGCACCTTAACCACTAGGCCAAAACAGTCACATACGGTGTCCTTCAGATCTACAACAAAAGTAATTTTCATTAACACAATAATGACCATCTTATACACGTGGTCCTGTTGGCCGAAGAGGTCAGGTCACGTTTCACCGGCACTTGTCGTTTACATTTTCGCCTGCACTTTGAACTTCACTGGCAGCCGTACGCCTTATCAGTTGAGCGTGAGTCATGAGGATGGAGGTGAGCCTCTGCATGTAGACCAGAAATGAACTAGAATAGTTGCCTTTAGAAGCAAGACACGTGACCACTGGACGCCCTGCACTACTAGGGGTGACCAAATGTCGTATGCGACAGTTCCCTAGATCATCACACCAGCAGTTGGGATCCCAAACAGAACCTGGATTCGTCTTTTAACATGATCTCTGTTAAGGTCAGACACCTAATGGGTACTGTGACAACAATTTCCCTTCTACTAAGCACCTGGAAATGGTCCGGGCAGAGACAGGGCTGTGTAGTGAAGGTACCTTTCGTGACTGGATGGTGGATAAATGCTAGATAAATCGGTCCAATGATGGCCTCTCTCAAAGTCAAGTGGGAAAATGTTAAGAGGTATACCAACCAAAAGTGTCAAGAGGTACACTACCCAAAAGTAGCCTCTGAGAGCCTTTTTATGTAGCAGCGCTATAGGGGAAGTACTTTCACGCTCTCTGTTGGCAAGACCCAGTTTGTGAATGTTTGAGGAGAAAAAAAATGTTGCCTGGTCTGATGCTTGTAGGAATATGTAATTTGTAATAAATTGGCATGCGGTGAATCGTTGGGTAGGAAATCCTTAGACGGTCAGCGTCACGGTTGCGTTGGAGCACAGCGAGACTCGTGTACTCGAGTACACCACCTGATGAAACCTGGTCCCCTGTGGACGTTGATAATCCTCCTCGAGCTTCCACTTGGGGCAGTTCACAAACGTACACTTCAGAGCGATGTCCCCGTTGACCTCTTGCAAGGTGCACTGCGTGCCGATCTGTTTCTTGGTCATTGGTGTAACGGGGTGGCCCCATGCCCCTCCTAGATTGGTGCTCGAACTCTTTACACAAACAAGCTGCTCCTTATTGAGCGCGGTCAGACTCAGTCCCCTAAGAGCCGGAGGACCGGCACAGTAGACCAAACTCAGGTCCTCGACATTCTGCCCACTGTATCCCAGCCAATCATGAAGGTCCTGCAGGGTGCAGTCGCAGAGCCAGGGGTTTCCCCCGAGCTTCACCAAACACTGGTAGTGTAAGGACTCGAACACGCCCTGTGCCAGGCTCTCTAGGCTGTTGTCAGACAGGGAGAGCTTTGTCATGGTCCCCTGATCTGCGAACAGGTCCCCCTCGAGCGAAGTTAGGTTATTCTTCTGCAAATGCAGGGTCTGGATTTGGCTCAGCCCTCTAAATAGGGTACTGGGCAACTCTGAGAGTTTGTTCTCAGACAAGTCGAGATGCTGCAAGGCGGAGACGTTACGGAAAAGCTCTGCAGCAAGGGCAGACAGCTGGTTGCGGGCCAAATCTAGATGAGTGAGATCACGAAGGCCGTCGAATACAGTGGAGGACAGCCGGGTGAGTCTGTTTCCTCTGAGGCTGAGGGTCTTCAAGCTGGAAGAGAACAATCCGGCGCTTAACGTCGTTATCCGATTGTCTCTCAGATTCAGCTCTTCCAGTTTGGTCAACTGGGCGAAGATGCTGAGCGGAAGGTATGTGACCTGGTTACCCTGCAGTGACAGCATCTGGAGCTGAGGCCCGACCTTAAACGTGCTCCTGGACAGAAATCTGATCTGGTTCAAGCCCAAATCTAATCTTCTCAAGCTGAGCAGGTCGCCAAACTGGACCGCATCGATGGTGGAAATCTGATTGTTGGACAGGTCAAGCTCTTGGAGCTTGTAGAGCTTGAGGAACAGAGCAGGACTCAGGGAGCTGAGCTCGTTTCCTTTCAGCTGGAGCACCACAAGCTTCTGGAGGGGCCTGAAAATGGTTGGTGCTAAAATGTGAAGTTTGTTGTTGTTCAGGAGAAGCTTGGTCAGGTTGCCCAGAGTGCTAAACGTCCCAAGCTCTAGCTCCATTACAGGACTCCCGCTTAGCTCCAGTTCCTCCAGACTGCTCAGTCCACTTAAAGAACCTGGTGAGATGTTGGATATGGGATTGTTCAGGAACACGACTTTGGTCAGGGCCAGATTTTGGTGGAAGGAGAAAGAGGTCACATTGGTCGCCAGCATGATCAGAGCTTCTACCGGGGAAGGAATGTCAGGCAAAGAAGTCACCCGGGCATCTGAGCAGATCATGGTGGTCACAGAGAAGCACTGGCATGGCGCAGGGCAGGACAAGCTGGTATTTATCAAGGCGCCGCAGTGCAGCAGGAGGAATAAAGCAAGGGCACGGCACAGGGTCATTTCCTGGGAAGGGATAAAAGTTATTACTTACAGTATTGATGTAAAAACTGGGCTGTAATAAAGCGAACGGGATTCGATTACAACTCAGAGGGCTGTGATGGGATTATTAATCGATCATCAAACATCTTACTGCATTTTCTATACAGACTTTCTTCGTTTATTCAAAGTGAATCTTAGATGAATTCCAGCTAATTCTCATTTTAGATTGTGAGGATCGTTGTGTCCGGCCGATTTCACTTTCAAATTAACTCATAATCCTTGAAATTCGCAAAAAAACAAAAAAAACCCCACCAATTTCATTGTGAAAAGACGCAAAACATTAAAGACACATTTTGGTTTACAAAGCACTTGTGCAGATCATCGTGTGGACTTTGATGTCCATGCTGAAGTTGTGTAAACAACAAGTTTCGCCAGTGATTTGTCACTATAAATAGATATACATACATTCATGCAGCTACACATTTACTGTATATAGATAAATAAACATCTTACCTGTTTGTAATGTAATGATGTAATGATTTCACCTCACCAGGTACAAACCAGACAGGAGCAAGATTCGAGCTCAGTGTGATATCAGCTGTATAGAAACACACAATCTCATCCTGATCTGCTTTAAAAACAGGAAAACATTAACTACTGGTCGATTAGAGGATTACGGGAAGATGTTACAAAATAGTTTACCCTCGGTAAAGCTTTCAGAGCAGAACACGACTTACTGTTCACTGTTTCTGTGTCGTGTTGTGACATTAAATGAGAAGCATAAATTAGAAAAGCTTTGTAAAAGGGTATAAAATACACTCATTTGTCTTCTTAAAACGCAAAAGTAAACACTGGCTGAAGGTAAAATATGAAGAAATTAGGAGAGTTTCGATTGTAAAGCGAGTCATGAATAAAAATTCAAAAACCACGCATCATGGGTCAGGATAAGAACATTTATTTTAGTTAAAACCCAAAAGTACTAATGCTAGAAGTGTGAACAAATTAGAAAAGCTTGAGTGTTATATTATATTTCATATTTCATTGTTTTTGTTAAAAAGGCAAAAGTAAACAATGTTAGAAGAAGAAGTACAAAGAAATGAGAAGCAAGAGTGTTAAGCAACAAACAATAGCTCAAAAATAAGAGCATTTTTTGTTAAAATGGCAAACGTAAATACTGTTAGAAGGTAAAATTATTTTAACATCAGCTCTATATCCCATAATATATCTTAAAACCACGTCATGTGACCATTTAGAGGCACTGAGATAAAAAGAAAAAGGTTTAGTGTTAACTGTAATAAATAGCCAAAAAAAAAAACAACAACTTGAATTTATTCTGGTTGAGAATGCAGATGCAAACAATAGGAAAAGAAAAGGGAAGAAATTAGGAAAGTTCAGGTTACGATGACTTATGTGAGTGTTACCTTGAATAAATAATAATCTCAAAAAACAGATTTATTTTTGTTTAAATGCAAATGAGAACATTAGAAGGTAGTTAAACAAACAAACTGTCATCTAGTCATGTCTTTATTAAAATCTAAGTGAATATATATATATATATATATATATATAAATACATTTTAGAGACACCAGCTGTCCAAAAGCATGACTTTGGAATGTGGGAGAACATGCTAAATCCACA
Source organism: Parotocinclus cesarpintoi (assembly GCA_034780495.1). Taxonomy (NCBI): domain Eukaryota; kingdom Metazoa; phylum Chordata; class Actinopteri; order Siluriformes; family Loricariidae; genus Parotocinclus; species Parotocinclus cesarpintoi. The sequence continues at coordinate 8,413 of JAUZSV010098243.1, forward strand.
CACAGTCCGATCAAACGGGGATCTATGGAGATTTGAAATAATGCTAATACGAGAGAACATGCTAAATCCACACACAGTCCGATCAAACGGGGATCTATGGAGATTTGAAATAATGTTACTATGGTTCCTATACAGCGGGGTGGACCCTCTACCCAGCCCTGAGCTGGCAGCAGGTGGCGCCACTACACTGGTCTTACACTGCTGGTTGTTCTAGAGGGTGATGGACGTGTACCTGCACATCCTCTGCTGTAATTGAGGAGTGGCTGGTTGATGGTAGGTGAGCTGATCGTGTCTTTCTTAGCTTTTCACGTCTGCTCTTTATTTCTCTTGGAAGCTCGGGCCTGACAGAGGACATGGCCAGCGCTGGGCTACAGCTCCTGGGCTTCACTCTGGCTTTTCTCGGATTTGTGGGTCTGATCATTTCCACCACTATGACCGAGTGGAAGATGTACTCGTACGCCGGGGATAACATTATCACAGCCCAGGCCATGTATGAGGGGCTGTGGCAGTCGTGTGTTTACCAGAGCACGGGTCAGATGCAGTGTAAGGTCTACGATTCCCTGCTCCAGCTCCCACGTAAGGCTGCTCTCATTCCATTACCTCTTCATTAGTATTATTATCAGTATTAATAAGTACTCCGCATGTAGTCACCAAAACTTCTCTCTCTATCACTTCCTCTTTTTTTATAGATCTTTTTTAAATGTATGTAATGTGTGATCTTACAGTTTATAGTCCTTTTAAAATGTATATTAAATCACCTGGATTGTTTATTTCATTTCGTACCAGTGTTTCTTCTATTGTAATTTAAATCTGCTTTATTCTTCGTCTTCTTTTTTTATGTGCGCTGATGTGTAACTCTGTACAATGTGAAGTTATTTTAACTATTTTATGTATTTATTTATTATTATTATTATTGTAAGTAGTAGTATTTCTATTTGTTAGTTTTAATATTATTATGATTGTTATAATTTTTGGGTATTATTATTACAGTTATTATTATTATTATTATTATTATTATTATTATTATTGCATTTACTCTTACTAATATTTTTTATATTGCATATTATTATTATAATAATCTTATATTTTATTTTTCATCTTTATTAGTAGTAGTAGTAATGGTAGTATTGTTATTATTATTATTATTACAGTTATTTTTATCATTACATTTGCTCTCACTGTTATTTTTTATATTGTATATTATTATTATTATTATTATTATTATTAATACTACTATCATCATCTTATCTTATTTTCTTTATATTATTGTAATTTTTGTCCTTTTTTTTAACAATTACACTTTTGTATAATTATAATAAATGGTCTATTTATTTGTTTTATTTATTTTAATCTGCTTTATTTCCTTTCTTGTTTATTTGCGCTGCCAAAAATGAAGGGTTAAATTAAATTAAATTAAATTAAATTAAACTCTCCCATAATGAAATATCCCCCATATTTTGGTGAGCAGTGTATTTATATAGTTTGCTTGTCTGGTGATTTATTCATAAAATCTACAGTATTTTTGGGGGGGCTTTTTTATATCAACCCTGTGCTTTATTTGGACATCATTTCAGTTTTGAACCTTTCCGTAACGGAGTGGATTATAATTAAACTTGTTGGAAAATAATTTAATGAACCGTTAGAACAGATCTGCATCATCAGAGAGAACTAAACATTCAGTGGAACTCACCTGAGCACCTTATAGAAACGAGTACGGACAGGTGGGACACATGCCAGACATTCCTCTGCTCAAACTAACACACACACACACACACACACACACACACTCTCTCTGAATGGGACATCCAGTAGAGTATCCAGCAGAGCGTTGCATAAGTTATGCATTATGTGAATTATAACCTGCTCAGTCTTTGGCTTTTATCATTAAATACTGTTTGGCAGACACTTTTATCAAGGGTGACTTTAATTACATTTTCAGCAAATTCTCTGTCAGAAAAAGGCATAATAAAGACAAATTGACAGCTGCCGCGTCTCAAACACTCAACTTATTGTTGAAATTTCTAATTAATTCTGTGCACAAAAATATCTTTTATGCCAGACTTTTTTGATTGCTTGTTTCACGGATCATATTTGAAGAATACCAAAAAACTGTTTTTTTGTATTTCTCGGATCCGCCGCAGCACCAATGGTTAAAATTAAGTAATATATTATAAAGTAAAGTAAAGTAATATATATATATATTTTTTTTTTTTTTTTTTTATTATTTTTTTTTTTTTCTGCCCTCCGGTGGAGAGCCAACGGTATTGTTCTGTACATTCTGTACACAGATCCACTTTAATTTAATTATAGGTGAAATAAATGTTATTTTTAAATAAAAATGTCTTTTTATTTCTTCCTCCTTCCTTGTATTGATTCCACATCGTCCTCGAGAAATTGAAAAGTGCTGGAAAATTAAGTTTTATTTATATACATTTTATTTTTTTTTTCCCTGCCTCCTCAGTCGATTCTTGGGTAGAAACATCCGAGGAACAAGAAATTTAAAAAGTCCGGCCCTAGCGTGCAGGAGTTTTGAGAACGCGGGGTGAGATTTCGAGGCCAGCGTCCGGCCCTTTAGCTCTTTGGAATGCGAGCGGGGAGAAATGAAGCCGGAGAGCCGCGGACAGTTTTAGGAGAGAGATAGAGGCGCTAATGAAGTTCACGGAGAGCCGCGATAGCGCGCGATCAGGCTTAACAGACGGCGCTAGAGAAGAGCTGAGCTTTAATTTGGGATTTTAATTTGCTCTGCTCGTTGCTGATGAGTTTAGTCAGGGTTAAGTGTTACGTCCGACGGCTTTATCTCGCTTAACTGATGCTGTTTGGCCCCCGAAACGTTCACCTCGCCCTTCTCCCCCAGACGAGGTATCATTTTAATTAGTGCCGTGCTATAATTACTAGAGACTGGCTTGTAGATTCGTAGCTGTGTCTCCAGGATTTCCAGGAAACCTATTTAGATAAATTATTATTAGAATAAATTCAGATCAGGGGCAGAACGGCTGTCTCACAGCAGGAAGGTCCCGGGTTCGATCCCAGGGCGGGGCCGCCTGGGTCCTTTCTGTATGGAGTCTGCATGCCCTCCCTGTGTCTGCGTGGGTTTACTCCTGGTACTCCGGTTTCCTCCAACAGTCCAAAGACGTACGTGTTAGGTTAATTAGTGTCTCTAAAGTGCCCCTTAGTGTGTGACTGTGTGTGTGTGTGTGTGTGTGTGCGCGTGCCCTACCTGCTGTCTAGGGTTGTTCCTGCCCTTGCGCCCAGTTTGCCGAGTGGGCACCGGATGACCCGCCACCCCGTGTGGATCAAGCGGAAAATAACGAATGTATAAATGTCGATAAGTTTTATTTTCTCATCTTCATCTCCATGTGACCGTGGGTGCAATGCGGGGGCACGGTGGTCCGTCCCGTCACAGGACCGGAGATCCTTGGCTCCATTCCTGGGCCTTGATGCTGAATGTGTGGTGTTTGCATGTTCTTCCCGTGCTCATGCGAGTTTCCTCGTTTTACTCCGACATTACGAATATATCCTGTAGGTCAGTTGTTCTCTCTGGTGTGTTTGTGTGTGTGTGCGCGCACCCTGCAATGGCTTGACACCCCCTCTAAGGTTGGTACTTGGCTTGAGCCCTGTGCTGCTGGTTGCAAGCTCACCAGAACCCTGAATTATACTTAGCAGGTATAAAAATGAAGGATTGAACTTTTATTATTAATAGAAATGCAACAGCCTGAAAAAATAGAAACAACGTCCCCAGAGAGGTCCAAGCATCGTTTAAACCCCACAGCATACCGGAGTACCGAAACAAAACCGGACCAAAGAATGTGTACAGTATGTAATATCCGTAAAGAAACTCTTCGTCTCTGGCATCACTACCCGAAAACTCCAGAGTTTCTCCCCCAGCACCTACAGGTCTTTGCATTAGCTACAGCAAAAGCACGTCAGATCACACTGGATAAGTTATTCAAACGTTGACTGGAATTTAGAACTTGTTTTTTTACAGTATTACGCTTCGCATGCTGAGTACAATGCATTGTGTTTGTTGTAGATCGTTTCGAAAAACTTGTTTGCAAATTTATTTTTTAACGAACAAAGTTGGTAAGCAACAGTAGTCCTTCTAACGATCGCGTCCCGATGTGGTCCCATTAACCGGAATCGACTGTATATATGCCCATTATGCCATAAACAATGGTGGCCTAAGACTTTTGCACAGTAATGGAACTATAGAAAATGTATTTTAGTGAAAATCTGAAAGTTACACGCTGGTTTTTAGATTATAAAACACATTTATTTGAACCGTTCTGCTGTAATTTCTCACCATGTGGCCATGGGGTTTTGTATAGATTGATCTTTTTTCTATCAGAGTTAACACACTGGGATTAAACAGATCAGAGTAGCTAATTTGCCTTTTTTTATCCAGTTTTGTGTTTCCATTCAACTGGTATTAACATGCTGCCTTGTACGTGCTCATTAGCGAGCGATGATAACTAGAGCGTCCCTAAGGATCTTGTTCTGCTGCCAAAATAGTCGATTTTCTTGGTGTTTTTCCATTGGCCGTCGGTCAAGCACCATAGCTATCTGTTCAGGTATTTAACCCAACAAAACCTAAACGTAAATACTGAACTGTTCTTAGGATATGCTGATGCCACAGAAAGCAAAAACCACGAAAAAAACACAACGGTCTGATTTCTATGATTTGACGCTACAATTACTGCCATCAGATTTAATAATTGTATTTCTCTAAATGCACAAATGCTGTGGTTACAGTGACGATATCAGGAAAAAGACCTCTTTCGATAAAAAACGACTACAACATCTTAAGACTCCGTATAATAAAATCACCTTGGTTTGACTTGCCTTTATGGTTTGTTAGGTCCTTTAAGGGAAAAGCTCTCTCTGTTTGAAGCAGTACAAGTGTGTGAGACTGTGGTAGCCTAGTTGTTGAAGTAGAACTGTGTTGGACTATGGACCAGAAGGTCCAGGGTTCAAAGCCCACCTCTGCTAAGTCACATTTGGTCTTATGGGCAAATCTATGGGACTGTATCTGCTGTTAGAGCTTTTGCTAAATGGTGTGTGTGTGCCCGGGTGTGTGTGTGTGCCCGGGTGTGTGTGTGTGCCCGGGTGTGTGTGTGTGCCCGTGTGTGTGTGTGTGTGCCCGTGTGTGTGTGTGCACCCGTGTGTGTGTGTGTCCGTATCCAGGCGGGTGCACATCACTGAGGCCACCTTGAAGCATCTAAACAAAGCCTATGAAGTCGAGGAAGGAAACGGCCACCTGAGGGACTCGTATCTAAAAGAACTCAACGTCAAGACGTACCTGGTCATTGACCCCCGGGTCAGTACCTTCCCTTTTAGTGTATTCGTGTGCACCTGTTGTGTCGTCCCTATCGCACTATTGCTCCTACTCAAACCTTTCCTCAATTTGGGTGCGTCTGCGCCTGCAGTCGAAAGACCCGTCCCTGAGCAGCCGTACCATTCCTAAGCAGCGCGTGAACGACGGATTAAAGATGAGGGCGTCGGTCAGGATGACGCGCTACCTGGAGTCGTGGGGGGCAGTGAAGCCCTTCTCCCATCTCCAGAGCAGAGAGGGCTTCATCACAGACGCCGTGGTGAACGGCAAGACCCTCTGCAAGGTACACACACACACACACACACACAGACACACAGTGGCTAATGTACTGGACTATTGACCAGAAGGTTCAGGGTTCAAATCCCACCTCTGCCAAGCTGCCACAGTTGGGTCCATGAGCGAGGCCCTTAA
>JAUZSV010098353.1:0-14150 GCA_034780495.1 Parotocinclus cesarpintoi
TCAATCTCAGCACCCCAAAATTAGTTAAGAACAACTGGTTTGATGCCCGAAACATTTTGGCTGTTAACCAGTGTTATCTACCAAACGCGTCAAAACAGAGGATGATAGAAATTAGGATTGTTAAATTTAATTTGCTCAAATTAAAATGGATATCAGGCAGGTTTTTCATTTCCAGACAAAACCTTAAAATGTCACCTCCTGTGGAACAATTTGTCACTCAGGGCATGTTACATAATTATCTCCTGAATTTGCTGATCTGGAACAAAGCTGACTCCAGCACTGGCACACTTGCTCGTCTGTATGTCTAGCAGTGTGTGCAGTGTGTTGGCAGAATGGGTCATTCTCCCGCGTGCCACACATGCGGGCAGACTGATGAGCGAGAAGCGGGCAGTGCCCTCTTCACACATACCTTCCTGAGCCAATGCAGCCGTGCTGGTGGTGGGGGCGGCGGGGCTCGTGTGCTGCCGACCCACTAATGAACAAAGAAGCATTCCGTTGGGAGGAGCTAGTGTCAGAGCACTGTGTTTTTACAAGTTCTCCCCTCCCACCCGCACAAGCAACTCAAACTTAAACACCAATCACATTTTAACGTCAGTTGAGTCAAGGTGAGTAAGAAAAAAAACAAAAACAAATAAATCAATAAATAACAAATGAATAAACAAATAACTAAAAGATCAAAGGTTATTTGGAGGCAACGAGTGATCTGCATTAATTCACAGTTCTAAGAGTGGAAGGTACTTACCAGAAAAGTTTCTAGACACCAGCATGGTGGTCAAAATGGCTCCCTTTAGAAGACGCAAAAAAGAGACTGGTATGATTAGTTTCACAATATCTATAGTTAAACTGTATTTGATTGCATCTTTGACAATAATATTTCAATACTGAAAACATGAACATTCACTAAAGAAAACATGATGCGCATGTCAAAAACTCATAAAAATATTTTACTGCACTGAAAACTCTCCAAATTAAAAGCATATTGTAATAGCACTATATGTCATCGTTGTGAGGACACCTTCAGTTTTCTCCTCGCGTTGAATTTGCGCAAACACTCGACAGTCTCCTGGCGATGCATCATGGAAGCCACAGTGGAGCGTTGCTGCATGAGAAAGAGATTTTTCAGGTGAGAAGTGAGATACTTCAGGTGAAAACAGCAGCATTACGCCACTCAACAACCTTTCCCTGAGTCAACAACCACAGCTATGGGTAAATCTGGCTGAAAAGGGTTATTACAGTCCATCTACAAACAGAATTTCATGTTTATTTTAGACACGCACAGATTCTTTTTTTTTTTACTCTTTCAATATCGACTGCAAGGTCTAAACTGGGTATCGATCGATAATAAGTACTGATCAAACATCACTGCCTTTAAAAACCCTTATTTAAAATTACATGTACCACACTGTACTTAACTAACAGTTGAAATGAAATACAAAACTTAAAGTACAGTGTAACCTTAGGACTAGAACTTAATTTGTTAGATTTGTTCAAGGCCCAAATTAAATTTCCCATGTAAAAAGGAGTAATTCATTTTTTTTTTAATGCCTATACTCGTACGCAATTCTGGATTAAGTATGCTAACCATTAACTGCTGCGTCATCGCGCCACCAGCAAAACATCTTGCAAATCATTATGAAATTAACCCAGACCAAATTTAGAGATTAAAACAAAACCTCATCTGTCACAAGGTGAGCTAATGGCTTACTGGAACAGGCATTAAAGGAGGAGGGATAAAGAGATTAATGCTTAGGGGGCCCATTCTAAAAGGAATAAAGTGATCTAACACCCCACCTTTCTTAGAGGCCGGGATTAATTTAGCAACGTATCCTAAACACAATCAAAGTAGAATTTAAAAAATATGTTTTTGGCACTTGTCACTGGGACCTCAGCAGCGCCACTGATGGTATGTCTCTAATCGTGTTAATGGGTGTAAATTGGGTGTGAATTAAAATATTCTACATAGAACAGTCTATGTAGTGATCAGTGAATGAGTAAACACACCCAGAGTGAATAAGACACACCCTGAAACTGTAACACACGCATTTAGGTCTTATCGATGTCAGAATTTAGGGGTACAGTTATTACATTTACGGCATTTAGCAGACGCGCTTATCCAGAACGACTTACAAATTTTTTTTTTTTACAATCCAAGCAATTGTGGGTTAAGGGCCCTGCCAAAGTATTAGATTAGAGCAGCACTTGTTTATGAGTGATTCTGAATCGTCTTGAATATGATTGTCAGCAGTTATCCGTATCAGCAACATGGATGGTTTGCATACTCGTTGGTAATTCTTGATCATTTATATTCATGTGCTCATTAAGGTGACTAATGACTTAAATCTGTCGACAAGTTCACTTTATTAAGTCTTATTTAAAGCAAGAATAATTGAAACAATATTAACCCTCAAACAGATCAGTGATATGTCAACATAACAGTCATGGAGATCAAGAAAACGGTCATCATATGACCTGGCGCAAACTCTTAACCTTTCAAAAAGATAGAGGACACTTTAAGCAACAGTTACTGATGTCAGGTCACACTGACAAAGAAAAACAGAATAAAAAAGAAAAAACAAAAGCCTACCAGACACACAAAATCCAAATGTTTATCACTATATATTCTGCTTTTTGTGAGCAGTGCATGTAGTATCACTTAATATCAGCTTGTACTTTTTGACCACCTTAATAATTCACGATAATGAAGGGACATCTTTATAACTCAGACTGCCATTTTTTTATTTAATCATTTTGCACTGATCAGTAGACGGTACAGATCAGGATGTTCACAAGCACTGGACGATCTCCAGACGATCAATTAGAGTACTTTACTGAATCTTGATATCTACATTAAGCCTGTCCTGATATTCGATTAACTCAACAGAGCATGTAAAAGGGTTTTCAAAATGTTAAAGACACCAAGATATAATCTAATCACTCAAGAGTTTCTATAGCTGAATAACTTTGCAATCAGCAAAATACAAATTTCTTAGTGTTGGAACAGAGATTTGCAAAATAGAAACCTTAAATAAATTAGTTCAATAATATATGAGACTACTTTACATATGTAAGATTATTAAGCAAAAGACAATGAAACAAAAAAACTATTACACTAATATGTACTATATTTTTTTTTGTTTTGCAATCATAACATATATTTTCTCTCTTGATTATACAAATTTTACCTGCACATTTATTTTTGCGTTTGTGGGACTTTTGAGATGAAATGAACTCCATACGTATTACTAGAAAAGGTGAGTTGTATAGTGTAAGAATAATGTAGAAGACAGACTGTTTAGGCTCTGTAGATTGGCAGACTTCATAGGTGGCCCAGTACCAAGTAAGCAAAGTGACAACAAAACTTCTAGAGTTCATAGAGGTTCTTATAATTAACTAAGATGATAATTAACTCCTACAGTTAGACCCAAATATATGACAAACAATAAAAGCATTAAACCTAAACCTAAAAACAACCCCACTATAGAGTGCAATACTCTGGCCACACAAAGGAAATGTGCATGCTTCTAATATATTAAATTACTGACAGGAAAATCATTACTAATTGTATCAGGTTCAGTGAGGCCTGGTGAAAAGGCAATAGCTCGTAATTTAAAGCAAATGCATTTAACTATGGCAAACGTTTCAAAATTGCAAACTGTGAAGTATTACAGGACAGTTACAGTAATGCAGCTGTAATGTGATTTGAGTCAAATATATGTGATTAGTACCAAGAAGCGCTCAACTAACCTAAAATATATTAAAGATATACAGAAAAAAAAAGACTGGCTCATCTTATTTCTACAGCAACATTTCTATAACAACTCCCATTTCCCACTAGGTAATGTTATGATCCTTAAATATCCAGACTGTACCCTGGACAGGGATAAGGGAAAATCAAACCAGGCAAATTATATCAGATTGAAATTGTCCAATCAGTTCAGGATCAAATCTAAGATGCACGTACACACACATGGCCGACCATTCACCCAGAGTAACTGCGAGAAAACAAACAATAGAAAATAAACCAGAAATAAAAACCTGGTTAACTTTAAGTTAATTGATTTTGTTAATATACATCAATTACTGCATTACAGACGTTCCAAAAAAGTTGGGTATATAATGGTATCGGGAATGGTATATAACATAATGAGGAATCATTTCTAAGTGAATCACTCATGAATCACGTAAATAAAAAAGCGCTAAGCTAAGCTAAGCTACTAAACTGAGAAATACGCCATTTATTTTTTATTCACATATAACAGGTCTTTGTTTGAAAGGGTTTACCTGTAAAGTGCTTTATAACCGTGAAAGGGGATACAGTGAGATTTAAGGTACTTACACAAACCCAGGGGTGTTTCAGAGCCTGGTCAGCAGTGATCCTCTTAGCAGGGTTGATAGTAAGCATCTGGTTGATAAGGTTCTTGGCCTCTGGGGTAACAGTGTCCCACTCAGGAGAAGGGAACTGTAATGATGGAGAAAAGTCAGGTTCATGAAACAATTTTCAAACACTAATTTACTGAGTACAAAAACACATAGATGTTAATTATGGATACTGCCTTTTCAAAAAGTAGAAGTAGAGGTCTGAGTGTTATTCTATTATTAAACTGAGTACAAGATTATATCCATCAGTATAAGCCTTCATTTTAATAGCATTTACCTCACTGCTGTAATTTTGAGATGACAACATTTAGTAAATTTAACATATGCTCTTATCTAGAGTGAGTTACAACTAAAGCAATCTTATAAAGTACAATTAAAGCAATTACAGTTTAAGGGTCTTGCTCAAAAGACTAAAAGCATCAGCTTGGGGGTAGTGAGGATTCTGGGCCATTGTCCAGTAGATTAATCGCTACACAGCCACAGCCCTGCTCTGGACAATTCAAGCACTCTTCAAATATTTACTTTACTGAAATGGTAATTACATAATTGAGACGAACAGCAAGCAGCTAGATAAACTACGTTATATATCCATGAAGTTACATATGATTACTAGAAATCAACACCGAAGAGAAGGTTCTTACAGGTCAATAAAACTATTACCACTATTTAAATTATAGTTAATAACTGTCATTTGAACAATTACACTTAATGAGTGGCTTCAGGGTACAGTTTAATGAAACACTGATCTAATGATGCATAGACATATCAACAGGTATTTGTTGATACTGATCATAAATGTCTGCCTGCCATTTGGATTTTTGCAAAGGAAAGACTTGGCATAATAAATACACCAATCGGCCATAACAATAAACTAATGACAGGTAAAGTGAATAACAGTAACGGTGTGAAGCTATGAGCAATATTAGTTATTAAAAGCACTGCGCTGTTCATGTTAGCCTGCGTTTGTGGTGCTGTTACCGCCGTGTATACGAGAACTGGTTAGTTAATCGCTGGCTATGTGATAACAAAACACTGTATGTATGACTAATAATCAACATATGCCTAATGTGAGAATCGAAATACTCACATCATACGCTCCTGCCTTGATCTGCTGGTAGAGTTTGTGTTGGTCCTCATCCCAGAATGGGGGGTAACCCACCAGCAGGATGTATAGGATCACTCCTGCACATAAACATTGTGGGTTAGTACACACTGGGGCATTGCTACCATCTAAATAAACGTAATAATAATCTAAAGACCATACCACATGCCCAAATGTCCACCGGCTTGCCATATGGGTCCTTCCTCAGTACTTCAGGGGAGAGGTAGCCTGGAGTACCTGCAAAGCCTGCAGAGAGAATTGTAAGTTATAACACCCCCAAAACATTGTAAAATGATACTACGTTTTATTTTAGCACTTGGTTATGTTTTACATAACCCATACTGTACACACAGTTTCACTGTAACTCCGTCACAGTTTATTTAGCCTGGATTACAATGGATAAATAAGAGTATTCGGTATCGGAATCAGCAGCATAAAAATAAAATATGATCAGATCATTAGTCTGACTGGTGTAAAGAAGGAGCAGGTAAACTTTTATTTTATTTATGAAGATAATTAATTTTATATTGCAATTCATAAAAAATGTAGGTTTTTACTAGTAACTTCATGATCCATGAAGTAGTGAACACAATGGTCCCTATGATTTGACTGGGGCCGTTATGGAGAAGGTTCTTACCAAACCAGGCTTGCTGGTCTCCCTGTACTTCAATAGCCAGGCCAAAATCAGCCAACTTCACTGCTGCGCCCTTCATCTTACTGGCCAAGAGCAAGTTCTCTGGCTGAGAATGAAAGAAGGTTGAGGGTAGGTGAAAGGGAGGAAGAGGGTGGGAGAAAGAGGGCTTAGATAATGGAAGGTTACAAGACACCAGTTTCATTTTCTCCATAACAAATTGAAAGCCATCTACTCATCTAGATGTTTCATCACTCTTGGTGCTCTGAGACTTGGTTAAGAGTGTCAGTGTCAACTGTCAAGTGATCAGTGTCTATAAAAATGTGCTTCTTTAAAACAATATGCTCTTTGGGTCTGGTAAGCCGATAACTGATGCACAGTGTTCATCAGTCTTACAAATATTTAATACAACAACCCCCATAAATGACAAACAAGATAAAGAGAAACAACAAGAGTCAATTAACATGTCTAACTTTGACACTTAGAAATTTTATTTAGAATACCAGCATGACCACTAACATGCCAACATGGAACTAACATGACCAGCAAGTAGTCCATTAACAATTAACATTTTCAAAAGGTCCATGACAGTTAATCATTCAAATTTAACCTGTCCAGCAGCATAATGTTTTTTGACTGTTGATTCCATGTTTATTCCTTAGCAAAAACAGATTCCATATTTGAATAGTTGAATTATTTTGAGGAATTTTTTATGACGCGAAAATGATAAGATACTAAAATGTATTATTTTGTGTCCAGTCTGTAATGTATTGGAAACAAAGTAAAATTGTTGCGTGAATATTCCATCAGCTTGGTCACTCCATAAATTTTGCCAGTGATAGCATTTACCTAACCTCAGAGTATTGATATAATTAGAGAATTTAAAATGACCTTCAGAAATCTACATTCTTTATATTAAATAAGCACCAATCAAAAACCAATTAAAAATAACAGTATAGACAAACCCTGTTAAATGAACCTTATTAGTAGATGGCTTGGATATACAATGGTACCTCGTGTCTCATCGTTAATTCGTTCCAGAAGGCTTGTTATAATGGGATTTTGGCTGAAGGGATAGCATTGTTCAACTGTTCTCGTATATGAATATACTTCTTTATCACAATAATAAACAGGGAAAAAACAAAGACACCACCATGTTGAAACTATAGCTCTAACAGAGCAATAGCTACAGTCATTCATTCCTGTTAATTAGTTACCTTTTTTTTTTTCTACATTGTTTATTTTTTACACTTGATATCATGATGTGTTAGTCAAATGTGAAAGTTCAAATGTGAAAACACAAAGCCCAGATTCTTCTCTCCTGTGAAGTTATTTTTACTCTTGTCAAAGCAACAGCTTAACTCAATTTAAGGGGGACCTTCTACTGAACTGAGACATACCACCATAGCCTTTAATTGGCTCCTTTATTCATTTTAAAACCAATTATACAGTGCTAATCATATAGTGGCAACAATGAGAGCCTGTTAGCTGATATTAAGAGGACAGAGGTGAGCATCTTTGTCTTAATTTACTCTCCCAGACCTACTGCATGCTAAAGACCTCCTCCGTCTCTAGCAGCGTCTCAGTCCACATAGATCTTATTGCTGCTTTCGGTATAGAACAGCAAGACCTTCTTTTCCAAATCACAAATTCACAACTGCTAATACACCACAGGCTGTTCCCCAAGGGATAGTTCTTGGCCGCCTTCTTTTCATTATCTACCTGTTGTTACTGACTCACGTTACACAGCACCTCAATTTCAGTTTTCACAGTAATGCTAATGATATCCAGCAAGCCCATCTGATGCTTTAAGCGGGTGTCTGTTTCAGATGTGGGATGTACCCAGCAGCCTTCTCATTCTCAGAATATAGTGGCACAGAATTTTGCAGTCAAAAAAAAAAAAAAAATTTAATCCAACAAATGACATATATGCATCAATGTATGCGATCAAATAACAAACCAATGTTTGGCTGATTAATGTCCCAATATAATAAAGGAAAAGAAAAATGCTGGGTGTGTGTTTTAGAACAATACCAAGCAAAGAAGCCGAAAAGCAGGAATGAAATGTGTTTTCGCTATCAAGTGGTACTACCAGCAATCTCTTTTTAGCACTTTTCATTCTCCTTTACTCGCATTACTGAATATAAGGAGAACATATTTCTCTTTTCTCTTAGAGCTGAGGTTCCGGTGCAAGTTCTTCCAGCTCAGCATCACTCTACTGGTATTCGTCAGCAGAACACAGTCCCACCAGAATGCAGTAACTACTTCCATCCTTTGGACATTAGGAGACGTTGTGCCTCCAAGGATTTCCCACTAAGGACTGATTTTTTAATCTATTTTGTTTTATAATTTAGTTTATTTATTGTATTGCTAATTTTATTATTGATTTGTTATCGAGTTAATTTTGCTATAATTTAGTATACTTCTGGGTATTTGTTTTTATAAACATTTAGGCCACCCATGAAGGATGGGTATCCTGTTGAGTCTTGGTCCTCCCAAGGTTTTTCCTACTAATTTCAGGGGGTTTTTTTCAGGAGTTTTTCCTTGCCACTGTCACTCTAGGCTTGCTAAATTTGGGATTGGCCTTTTAAGATAATGTAATATTGTAAAGCTGCTTTGAGACAATGCTCCATTGTAAAAAGCGCTATATAAATAAATTTGAATTGAACGTATCAAGAATTATACAATTGTAAAAATTTACATTCATTAATTGTAATCAGGGCAAAATGTATAATTAATTGGTATCATAAATTGAAATCTGGCCATACCAATTCTGTAGGCAGATTTATTGATCGATATATTGATCTGAATATTACATAAGCCTAAAAGGCTACTCACCACAGAAGCAAACTTATTTCAAAACTGCTTAAACATGTTTATACTGGGCCAAATTACCCGAAACGTGTTTTTGGCATATTGGGATTAACTGGAGTAGCCAGAGTAAATCCACTTAGATATGGGGCGAGCAAGGGCCAAGCTCCTTACAGAGGAGTTGGGTTTGATCTTGGAGCTGTGTGGAGACTGTGCTTAACATTTGTGCCACCGTGCTTCCCATGAACTAAAAAAATATACCATCATCCAAGCATATTATGAGCTCTAACTCTAAATGTGATCATTAGCTGACACGAGGTGTTGTGGTACGATCTGTGTTTGCTACCATGCCTAGCTTACAGCTTTACCTGCAGCATTGCTACACCAGCTTGATTCCAATCAAATATTACTTACTAATTATGAAACAAGAAGAAAAACATTAAATCAATAGGAGTGTTCTCATTGTCGACTCCACATATCAAAGAGAACCAGAAATAATGGATATCCCCTGTCTACAGGGATTATTCTTTGCCGATAGTGCCCAATGCCTTTGTACTACACACAGCCCCATGCATCTCATCCCATATAGCTTAACAAATTATCTCCACTACGGTCAGTGTGCGCAAACAGTGTTTCCAAATGACATGTAAAGATGCACAGTGTGAAGAAGCAAACACTGCCATAAACGAAAAAAAACCCATTAGGAATAGATGTGTCCCCTGTGCACTGAAGGTTATTTTCCTGCTATTATGTTGACATTTTGTATGATTCGGGTCAACCGCAGGCGGACGTCAAGACTGGGAGGAGCATAAAGAGAGCAAGGCATGAATAAAACAAATCTGCTCCCCAATGGCAATCTACCAACACAGTGGATGACGTTTCAGGTTGCAAGCCTTGGTGCAGACGTGACGTCACGCAGTTGCCAAGCGAAAGGGTTCAGACAGGATTGGGGTCATCGGATGACGCATTTTGCTTTCGACACAGGTTTCCATAACAACGGCATGACTCACCTTGAGGTCCCTATGCACAATGTCATGCTGGTGGATGTGGCTCACACTCTCCAGGATCTGATTAATGCAGTGACTGAAAGAGAGGAGACAAGGGAAAAGGAGGAAAAATTTTCCTGAACAGTTCCTGTTACCATTAGAAAACTGTAAAAGTCAAAAACATGAGGAAAAAATAGTGATTAAAAAAGTTAAGCAGCTGTATTCATTTGCCAGAGGCAGATCTGCACACCAATGAATAACCATGCGTGGACAGATTTTCTAGTATAAATACTTTTAAATGATAAATAATTTTTCCATACACCAACTTCACAAAGCCAACTTCAACCACCCTGCAAACAGACTGCCATTTCACCATTTGTACACTCAGCCTAAGGACACTAAGGAAATGTGAAAAACTTAACTAACCATAGTTAAATTATTACAGAACATCAAATAAAGTGGGACCTTGAAAGTTAATTGTTTCCAGAAGGCAGTTTGAAATTGATTTGTTCAAAGTCAGAATCACTGAATGATTGTTTTTACGCCTATATTTGTATGTAACTAATGATTAAATAAATGAATAAAGCACAGGAATGTATGACAATAAAAATTAAACAAAAATACATTAAATAAATACATGAAATAATTGAAAATAAAGTGAAACTTTATAGCCACTGGGGCGAACGCAGTTTTGGCACACCTTATCACTGGGGCGGTCGCGCCAAAATAAAGTGTCTTGCACCCACAGACAGATATAGTATACATCATACAACTGAAAACCAGAAAAGTTTGGGCCGGTATGGAAAATGCAAATGACATAAATGAAGTGTTTTTTACATTGACTTTAACGGTTATTTTATTGCAGACAGTATGAACCTGAGATATGCGTTGTCTGGTCAGCTACATTTCATTTGTTAATAAACATCTATGCCTGCATTTCAGGTTTGCAACACATTAGAAGAAACATGGGATGGGGCAATTTAGAGCTAGCAATGAATGAAAACAAGTAAACAATAATGTGATTTTAAGGTGATCATGATTTGGTACAAAATTATTACGAAAGGCCAGGCCTTTGAGGGACAATGACGGGAAGAGGATCTGAAGTTTATTAACAAATGCATAAGGAAATTATAAAAATGTTTAAAAACAACGATCATCAAATAAATATTGGAAGGGATATGCATATTTACCACACTACAGTGCATAACAATAACTAAAAAAAAACACCTAATTTTTGAAAAAATGGGAGAAATTTCAGTGTGTAAAGGCCAAGGCTGCAAGCCTATATTGAAGAGGTGTGATGTTTGATCCCTCAGATGGCATCACATTAAGAACCACCATTCAGCAATAGCTGATATAACTACAAAGTCAACGGATTACTTTGGCAAACACTACAATATGGATTTTACAAATTTCACTTAAACCTTTACTGTTAAAAAAAAAAAAGCTTTATGTCCATAAGTGGCGTCAACTTTTCTTGGCTTGGAGACACCTAGGAGGGACCGTTACACAGTAGAAACATGGCCACATAAATCAGTATTACAGATTTTTTTTTGGAAGAAATACAGACTGTGTGCTCCAGACCAAAGTCAAAAAGAAAGACCATCCATCAGCTACAAGCCCAAAATCCAGGATCTGTCATGGTATGGGGTTGTCGGTGTCCTTGGCAAAGGTCATTTTCAGTTCTGTGATGACAGCATTAATGCAGAAAAGTACACTGAGATTTTAGAATAGTTCCAGGGACAGACATGCATTAAAAGTCAAATCTAAAAAGGTCAGGACTGAAATATCTAATACTTAAAATGCATTCTACAGCCTGTAATTGTCAAATGTACCATAATATTTACAAATATTTCATATAAGTTATATATTATGTCATGTTTAAACAGAACAGTAATTGCAAACCAACAGGTTTCTCGAAGCTGTTTCCATCAGCTAGCTATCCCAGTCTAAAACGATGCTGTACAGAGATGATTCTACTGCAAACAAGATGAGGTCTAAAACCTACTGATTAGGGGTTTTTAGCAGTAATACCAATGGAACAGAGTGAACCAAAATTTCAGCTGAATTCAATTAAAAGAAAAGAGACCCCCATTTTATTTTTACCAAAAAGTAGGGCCAGAGAACAGATACAAAATCAGACAGTGAACAAATGAAGCTTAGGGAACTAAAGTGCAGGCCTCAAATCCCACCTATGCAAAGCTTGACACAACCACAGTTGCTTGGATTGCAAGATTTTATCAGTTGAATGTCACTCTGTTGATTCTCCAATTTCCCCTTCACAGAGTAGCCATTCCCCTTTTGTTAATATTCATTAAAATAACACATTTTTAGTTAATGGTTAAAGATTAACCCTTAATACACCGGTCACAAAAATTAAGTGATATTTAATTATGGGATTTTTTGGGGTATCCCCTAATTTTTGGGACATCCCCAAATTTTTGTGAGCAGTATATTATTTTTACCCAGCTTGGCAAATAACATGTACCTGTGGCCTGGCAAAAAATTACACAACAACAACTGTGCTTGCGTATAGCAAAAATGGACCCACCTGGCATCAGCTTCACTGTAATACTCTCTAGCGACAATGTCTTCAAAAAGTTCTCCACCAGTGACACTAGAGAGATAAGAGAGGGTTCTGTCAATATTACAGGTTCAAAATATGGAGGTTGTTTATCCGGTATCATCAACCACAAACAGAGGTATGTAACATCATAACTGTGGTGGCACATCAGACTACAGACCAGAAAGTCCAGGTTCCAAGTCTTAAAATCTGCCACTGCAGTCTTTTGAGCAAGGTCAAAACCCCAAGGCAAATCTTTATCCCCTACTTTTAAATGGATGCCAAATAAGATTGAAACAGTCTACAGTCCTGAAAGAGCTAAGAAATAAATATGTTTTCTTGCAACACTTACCTTAACCCTTATAACAAAGTAGGCTATTTCAATCGCATTTGCCGTCCATTTAAAAGTATGGCACACATATCACTTTGTCCTCAAAGTTTTAAGGCCAATGTAATTAATAGTAACAGCAATTAGCATATGAAACTGACCACTGGTTCCAGTGTTATTTAACTGTGCTGATGTCAGTCATTAAGCAAATAAAGTTAATCAAAAAATATGAATGGGGATATTACAACACAGCTGCTTACCATGTTTTAATGATGCCAATGTTTAGAGCATTTCAAGTACCAAAAATCAGATTAATAACTGTTCAAAAGGTTTCAGTTCAGTTGTCTAAAATTTATGAATTATGGGGCAGAGATTTCTGTTTACATTTTTCTTTTTTTAAAAACTTTGTCGTTGCTAAAGAAGAATATAGGAGGGGCTGCGAGCTCTGTACTCTCTCTAGATTTAACCTCTTAGTCTTCTGCAAATTCTGCAAACATCTTATTGAATTACGGATGTTTTTGGAAGCGGTTCCTCCACGCCTTACTTTTCCCCTGCCTTTGTGGCCGAGCCATGTTTCGAGTTATGTACAAACAAGAACTGAAATCTGAATTTAATTTAGTAAAAACATTCCCTGTTCATGTGTGGCTGTGCTCTGTGCAAGAGTAAATGTGACTTGGTTACATGAAAATCAGTCATATGACACTGATCATGGTAAGAACCGGTCGGTTCCCTTCACTAACTGAATGACTGGTTCATATCTGGCACAGAACATATTACAGAAATGCTAGCACATGCCAGAGGGGTGGGGAGAATCAAGCTCTGGCACAGTACAAGGCAGCCGGCATTATGTGAGTACGCTCATAATTCTGTAAACAACAGCAATGTTGTGTGAATTACAGTAGTAGGTCAGCGACTGTAACAACTGCCAAGATACTCACAGGTCAAAGACAAGGTAATGGAAGCCTTCCTCTGAGATACTGTCATGAAGTCGCACTGTAAGAGAACAAGAGAAAGTCAGCTGCAGAATGGAAGGGAGGTTTCACTTCTGTTCTGTAATGGTCAGACCACAGATCAGGTACTTTTTGTGGGGTGGATCACTCTCAGCACTGACGTGGTGGTGGTGTGCAGGAAAGCAACAGATGAGCTAACATTTCTGACTTAACATCTTTAAGATGAAGTAATAGGGTGAGTGTCTCAACTAAAGTGGACAGTGAGTGAACAGTGATTTAAAAGCTCCAGCAGCACTGTATCTGCTACTGTACCAGCTTAACACACACTAACAAACCATTACCACATCAGTGTCACAGCAGTGCTGAGAATAATCCAAATAGTACCTGATCTGTGGGGGTCCT
>JAUZSV010098460.1:0-14149 GCA_034780495.1 Parotocinclus cesarpintoi
CAGTGAAAGCAGGGGGTCCCCTTAACTCGACTGTTAATTGCGCTGTTAATCAGGCTTGTTTGTGTTCTATAGAGATGCAGTAGAATAAGTAACCTTTCATCAGTCACATCTTTTAAGCTGTACCTACCAGTGACGTTGGTAATTACTGAACATGGCTATAATTGGATTCTGTAATTCTGGAAGTGGTGTGCCTGTGTGCTATGTTGTGTTGAACCAAATGTAATCACAGGTATAAAAAAGACCAGACTTTTATTACCTCGTTGGTACATTTGGTCTTTTCCCATGAGGAAATACAGATACTGCAACTTTCTTTTGAAAAAACCCAGAGTCAAACATTTAAGATGAAAGTTTGATGATGGCTGTTTGCTGTCTTTGCCACCTTCAAATAACTGCAGGTCCATACATGTTTTGTTACCAATGTTAGTCAAATGTTTTCATCCTTTTTTGTTCTTAATTAAAAGAAAAATAATTTTATATTGAAAATAATTTGACCTGAATGGAACACAGGTATGCGCCATTAAACGTCCGCATTGCGTTCTGTGAAATAGGACTTTGACTGAAATGGACGTTGATCAGACGTTACCATGATCACATAATCTGTTTATGCTACTGTAATGTTAATACAAAGGGTAATTTCACACAAAAACGACATGCAAACAATACATACATTCACCAGCAAAACCCTTAAAAACATAAATGCTTATTTAAAATTGATTGGAAATCAGTAACTGCACTGATTGAAATATTATTAACGACACGGAAGATGAGCCAGATAAAGCAAGGACATTTATTTATTGTGGGTTAGAGAGAATTTACTTCCCATGTCTGTGTGGGTTTACTTTGGGTACTTTGGTTTCCTCCCACAGTCCAAAGACGTATGTGTGTCTGTCTGTCTGTCTCTCTGTCTCTGTGTGCCTGTCTGTCTGTCTCTCTGTCTCTGTGTGCCTGTCTGTCTGTCTCTCTGTCTCTGTGTGCCTGTCTCTCTGTCTCTGTGTGCCTGTCTCTCTGTCTCTGTGTGTCTGTCTGTCTCTGTGTGTCTCTGTGTGTCTGTCTGTCTCTGTGTGTCTCTCTGTGTCTGTCTCTCTGTCTCTGTGTGTCTGTCTCTCTGTCTCTGTCTGTCTCTGTGTGCCTGTCTGTCTGTCTCTGTCTGTCTCTGTGTGCCTGTCTGTCTGTCTCTGTGTGCCTGTCTGTCTGTCTCTGTGTGCCTGTCTGCGTGTCTCTCTGTCTGTCTGCGTGTGTCTGCCGCGAAACACTGTACTAGAGTGCAACGAAACAATAATGCATAGCAGTTAACATATGAATCTTTTATAGATATTAAGATATGGTAATTAGAGTTCGGGGCCACACAGCGTCTTTGTGGGTATCACTGTTGTCTCACAACATGTCCTCCTCCTGTCCAAGTGGGCTTACTCTGGGTACTCCAATTTCCTCCCACAGTCCAAAGCTTTATTTTAATTTGTGTCTCTAAAGTGTCATGTGCACAAGCGAGTGAGTGGATTGGCCCCCCATCTGAGGTTGTTCCTACCTTGCATCCTGTGCTGCCACCTAGGCACTTGCTCTTCTGCACCCTGCGAAGGATCAAGCTGTTGACAAAGTGAATGAATGTCAGGAATCACGATTGGGTGTCGTAGGACTTAAAATATGTTTGAAATAAATGCTTTGTTGATTTGCAAATTTTGGGATTGCCAGACCTGACCCAACGTATGTAAGAAACGTACGTTTCTGTTACTGATTTGATAGAATGTGATGGTGTATGTTTTAAATTCTGTTCAGCCTGTGTTCGTGACTCAGCTGTGTATCATGAACTGGAGGTGGTGCGTGACTGTTTGGTTTGGCTGGAGCAGCGCTGCATCATTAGGACACTTACTGTAGATTTGGGAACGCCTTTTTATGTGCAGTTTAAAAAATCCTTAGTTTAATAATTTTATTTATAGCAGAAATGTTACTCTCCACTTTACACATTCTGCTTAAGCACTGGCTTTACTTGGGCAAAAAGTCTGTCCAAAAATTTGTCTGCCCTTTGACTGTAGGGATTTAAATTGATTGGAAACACTTGGTAGCCTTTGAGTCATTTCTAATGCCAGTAAGACCCTGAACTAAGTGAGAATTTTGTAAACGGTACCATGTACTCGAATATTTGTTTGCAGCTTATTCCAGTCACTGCTGAATAAGAATTTTACATTAAACTCATTTTTGTTTTATATCAATGTTCTTTCCAAAAATGGTGATCTTGACCTGTCAGATACTTTAATTTGATGCTAGCCTATTACATCCCCCTATCACCTAGGCACAGTTTCATTTAAGAAAAACACATTTTTCTTCTATCCATTAAGTGTAGATCCAGACATGGAAAGTATTGCAGTATTGTCATAGCTTGTGTAACTTGGGTATGCTGCTGCACTTCCTGTGTGTGTGACTCACACTGACGTGTGTCAGCATTATACCAGCATAGTAGCCAATATTTGTCCCAAACAGAGCTTTACACCGGTGGCCACACCACTGTACCTTTTACTTACCACCTGAAACTAACCATGGAAAAGATCAAAACATGTCAACCTTTTGTATTTCGTCAGCTCAAATTTCCCAAGTGTTATACACTGGCCCTGCAGTTGTTGTTAGTCACTGTGCTATAGAACATGCAATTTTCCCCGGCTATCAGTTTCCCCCAGCTTAAAGTAATGCGTCCCACATTGCGTGTAAGTCAAATATAGATTATGCATCACTTAATGTCCATGATCCATTCTGTGAAATTGCATGTTATGTGATCTGGATTCTATATGGGATACTGTAAGGGATTGGGTATTGGCTAAAGATAGAACCAAGATACTCAGAATATGGGAAACACTGCTGTGAATATCAGCCTTGACTTTTTTTTTTGGCAATTTAAGATGGGTAAAATCATTTTGCTCTTTACCCTGTGTGCTCTCAAAAAATTATGAAACTCTCTGTGAGAGGTAGGGGTGTTTATCATATCATGATACGGTTTGCTATCACAAGGGACTGTGATTTTTATGAGTCTATCGAGGATATTGTTAGTGCTTAGAGAACACTGACCAACAGCATGTTTCGTTATTAAAAAAAATATATAAGTAGTACTGCTTAATTAAAATTAGTGCAGCCCTTTTTTAAATAAATGTCTCTAGGTATTAAAAATATGTTCTTATTGATGCATTTTTGTGATAAATATTATCAATACTAGGGATGCACAGCTACCGGTCTCTGGTCCGATACTGTTCATGTACTGGTACTTGTAGAATTACTCCGATACATGACACCCGATACCAATTTACAGCACATGAACATTGAGCAGGCAGGAGAAGTAATGTCAGCTGTTTTTTTTAGCATATGTGAATATTTTAGCACAGCTGAATGTTAAACGATGTAAGCACATGATTTTTATTCAAACTTGCACTTGGTATAACAAAAAGTGGTAGTGAAAACATATTTAAATACAGACCTATTTTTTGCCTTGTCACCCACTCCTTGTGACAGTGTCCTGTTGTATTCATGTGGAGAAAAGGGCCAAAGCTGTGAGAAATGAGCATTGAACTCCAGTGGATGCGTTGCAAAGACACAGAACTACTTCCGCGACTCTTGCTCCCCCTGTAGTGCTTCAGCTTATAGCCACAAATGAGAATTGTTTCGTATATACAAACTAAGCCTAAATTTTCCCACAATAGCACAGTGCTAACACTGTGAAGTGCATATAATTAACCCGAGTGGTAACACTGGCTCATCATCGCAGTAAAAAACACTAGCCACATTTTACTCGGTGTTAAGTCCGCTGACGCCACGTCTTAAAGAAATCTTTCTGCACCAGAGGCAGCTCTGTAATGTGTGTTGTTACAACTGCTGTACTACAACAGCTAATGTATATGGCAAGGTAATATATGGGTTATATAGGTTAATGGCATTAATCCTAATGACTGTGGACTTAACGTGACCACTGAGTTACGTGAAGCAAACCTGCATTGAAAGCACCCCATGTAGTGCTGACTGCAGGGGAAATATGGCTAATATAATTAATTATTAGGGGTGTACACAACGCTGTTATGACTAACATTGTGAAAATTTGTGTAACAGTGGTTCTGACTAAAGTAACATGACTGCTGCTCATGACATCCACTTTTTTGTGGCTTAAGCTAGTACTTCACACCAGCAGAGACATCGAGTTCTAATAATTATGCGTTCAGTGTAGCCTGGAAATGGGAAGTTGGAACCAGTGTTCACAAATTTACCACCATGTGGCTGATGCTGTTTTTTAGAGCAACTTAAAAAATGAACAAAAACAGACTAAACCAAAAGTACAAACAGTTGAAGGTGCTGTGATTCAGATAATGTTAGTTAATTAACTACCAGGCAGGCCAGAAACAAATGATACCACTCAGTCAGTTTGAAGCGGAGGTCAGACATACAAGGTATATACAAAGAGGAGGTAAACTGAAAGACATAGGATTTACTATCATAGGTATTGTTTGCTGAGGTGAGTCTGGATATAAGAGGGACACTGGACTGTTCTAACTGTTGTGAGAACCTCATTTAAGCAAAGGGGAACCAGTAAACAAATGTCGAGATTTTGGTTTGATCTCAAAGAAGACTGTGTGAGACAACCTGAAGTTGATGACTTGATTTGGCGTGAAGAGGGGAAGGACAATTAATTGTAAACAATTAAAATGAATGAAAACCGACATTCAGAATCATTCATCTTGCACATGCGGATTATTTCATTTCCTTAATTCCTGTAATCGGCACTGTGTTCATGTTTTGTCTCTTTAAAAGCATCCTATCGAAAAAAAATGTATGTACATTGTTTGGATCTAGTTTGGCTTTAGAAAAGATGAATAAAAACAAGTCAGATATAAACAGTGTGGAAAAATAGTTTTAGCAGCCAAAAGTAATAACACCAATCTCTTTCAACACTTGGAGCACACCAGTGTTACCAAATATGAACAGTGCATGGCACAGTCATGGCTACAAGTTGTTCCACAAAGCAGTCGTCAGTAACACAATTATTTACAAACACCGTGCAACGTTAAATTTTTTATTTAAATCAGGCTACCTCTGTGAAAAGCTATAAATATGTATATATAAACTGCTATCTGCAACGAAATTTTGTTCTGTGTACACTTGTGTACTCCAAATGACAAAGTTTGTCTAAGTCTAAGTCTCTATGTCTAAATGGATTCAAGAGGATGGAAGGAAATGACTATTTCCATATAATACTACTTCACAAAGGATGATTTCAGTTGGGAGACATATTCAGTAAAAGTAAAATGAATAGTGAATCTGTGCTTCCTTCAGTTATTTTGAAATTGCATTGATATGTCATTTTTCATTACGAAAAATATCCCAATTTTAATAGTTATGCATATTACAATGTATATTGAGTTGAGGTCATATCATCCACCACTAGCCTGAAGGTATGTAGCTCTGAAACGAAGCGTAAATGTGGAGCAGGACATTTTGAGGCTTGAGAAGACAGGAGTGTTATCCTGGCTGAAACAGGAAGCCAGTAGAGTGATATCAGTTAAGGAGTGACATGAGAACTTTGGTAGGTTCCATACGGGACAGACTGAAACCTTCTGAATGTTCTGTACTAGAGCAGTGGAACATGAAAGCAATTCAGCAGGCAGAACATGAATCATGGAAATGATGAGAGTCTGTATGAGGATCTGAGCAGCTTCTTTGGTTTGAAATAACGCATTCCTCTGATGTTGTACAAAAGATGTGAAAGATCTGATGTGATGTGTTTAAAAAAATAAATAAAAAAATCACACATTCTTTGCCATATGGGCTAGATGAACAGTGTCACCATCTGCTAATTGTTGAGCCATTTTTGTGCATAGTTTTACTTTCTAAAACTCAAAAACTAATTTTGAGAATACCATACATTTTTTTTCAAATGTAACCAGATGATTTGTACGCATGCTGCTTAATCTGTAGCAAATCCTGCAGAAATCATATTTAAAAAGAGTTGTACTTTGTTTGTGTGAGTAGCCACTTTAAAATTATGCAAAATTATGCAAAAACACTCGGAGTTGGGGTCTCTTCTCAGTCCCCAGTTGCGAGGGTGTTTTCTTTGAAATGTCCTCCTCTGAGGTTAGAAATCGTGGGGTATGAGCTTCAGTTAAATACACTAGTCACATACATGGGTGCAAGAATGGTGCATTGGAAATCATTTTAAGGTCCTTTAGTGCTCGGACAGTGCAAATAAAATAGAGGCATCCATTTGTGGCGCGAAACTCCCCAAGGTTGCTAATTTCCCAGTTTTGAGTTTCGACTTCATAGTTCTTAGGTAAGCCAAAAACCACGTTAATCAGGTGTTACATCGTTGAGTGGAGTGACGCACTGGAGGTGTGCAACGTGGTGAGGATTTACTTTAGCAAACACCAAAAAACATAGTTCTGAAAATAGTCATAGTTTAAACTGTCTCTAAAAAGGATAAGGGACAAATAAATATGTAGCATTTATTAATTCATATACGTATCCTCTGTTCTACCAGTTCTGCCAGCTCTGCCTTTACTAAAGGTTAGCCATTAACTAAGCAAGGCTTTTAGAACAATGGGCTAGGGTCTCCTTAGTTTTTTTGTATTCCTTGGCCCTCTGAATGTTTACTTTTTGCACAACCCAAACTGCTTGATCCACAGGAAGTGCTTTGCAAGTTAGAGACAGGGAGGCTTAAAACTGGATCTTGTTTTAGGGTCTTAAAAAGAAAAAGTTTGTTTCCTAATGTGATGCTTGTTTCTCTTACGGTTTCGTCCTTATCCATCCCAGAAAAATGGACTTTGCAACAATGTTATTAAAAGCATTGTACAAAGCTTGATTCTTGCTTTAAGGTGATGCACTTGCTTTACATGGAAGATGTAGAAATTCAGTGTTCATTGTTTTTTAAGTTAGGGTGGTCCCACTTGACTCCAGAGATCCCCCATTCCGTCTCAATTGTGTGAGTTTCCACCCACATTCTGAAGACAGTGTGACTAATGTGTGGTTAATGGACCTCTCTAAATTGTCCACAGTAAGAGCGTGTTGACGAGTTTCATTATAATTTTGCTTCTTGATGCTAATGCCATGTTAAATACTTGAATTAATGAACAAACATACATGGATGTGCCGTTTAATGACTGTTACCGCTGGGTAGCACCGCTGCCTCACAATAAGAAGGTCCCAGGTTCAGTCCCAGGGTGGAGAGACCTGAGTCCTTTCTGTGTGGAGTCTGCATGTTCTCCCTGTGTCTGTGTGGGTTTACTCCAGGTACTCCGGTTTCCTCCCCCAGTCCAAAAACATGCATGTTAGGTTAATTGATGTCTCTAAATTGGCATTGACTTGACGTGTGTGTGTGTGTGTGTGTGTGTGTGTGTGTGTGTGTGTGTGTGTGTATATATATGTGACTGGTGTTGAGATGAACCTGTGTCGCTTACATGGCCACTGATGCCGATAGCGACGTTAAAGAAGCCAAATGAATACATTTAAACTTGCCAAACTTTCAATGTTGGGTCTTTGAGCCCATTTGCTCAGATTCTACCTTGTAATACTGTATCATGGGCATCTGGTAAATGCTATATTAATTATGCCAGCTAATAGGTCCATAATAGAGCTTAAGGATGGATGGGAGGTTTAATACTTTTGGCTGTAACATTAATATCTGCTGCACCTCCATGTTTCTACGATTGTAAATAAACTGGGGCGTTTAAATTTGCTTTAATGTCTTACACAAGAGCCTCCACCAGAAGTCTTCTTTTTGTTTTTGTTTTCATCACTTCACTCAAGAGCAAAAAGGAGATGGTTGAAATTCCATATTTATGACATTTTGTGGCTTTACTGGAACAACTCTTGAAAAAAACTCTATAATAAAGCTGTGATTGTGGGCAGTAACAATTGTTAAAGCTGGTTTAAAGCTTTTATCATTCATGTGTGGACATCATGAGCATGTATATCAAGTTTCTGCTCTATGTGATGTGGATGAAGTTGAAGATGAAGACTCTTTTCGTCTCTTCGGTATCATCAGCGTCTCCCTGTGTGACCTGCTCAGCAAGGAGTGGAGTACACATCATTACCGTCAGCATCCCCGCTATAAAACCTGAGAAGCAATCTGGCTAAATGACTCGCCTGTACGTCCACCTCCATTCATTAGATTGCTCTCTGCAATCGCTTACCACGGAACATCCTGGAATGGAATCTAAAATGGGTATTGAATTCTCACCGCTGGAGATTTTTGATGAAGAAATGTTTGAAGCATTTATCAAACATGCACAGTGGTGGTTGTTTAATAGTTGCTTACATAGTCATCGGAGTTTCTAAAATACAAAAAGTACACGATGCATTCCAGGGGTGTTCTAACGCATGGGCTGGGCCAAAGGGAGTCCAACAGACATCAGATTCAAACGGAAATTATTCAATTGATCAGAAATCAAAATGCTGCTTTTTTAGACTACAATTATTTATGACTAAAACATCATCTGACTTTTAGGGAACCCAATTAAACAAATGAGGCAAACTAATATTCTTGGCCATTTATAAATTGAGGAAAATCTGATGTTACATATCTGTGAGGGGCAAATTAGTGATTGCATATTTTAGTTATTTCATTTGTCTCTTTTTTAATAAAATGACCAGATAATAGAACAACGTTATTTTCTATGTTTCCAG
Source organism: Parotocinclus cesarpintoi (assembly GCA_034780495.1). Classification (NCBI taxonomy): domain Eukaryota; kingdom Metazoa; phylum Chordata; class Actinopteri; order Siluriformes; family Loricariidae; genus Parotocinclus; species Parotocinclus cesarpintoi. The sequence continues at coordinate 8,647 of JAUZSV010098460.1, forward strand.
TCATCATCAATGTTATGTAAGGTCTTTACAACACATTTGTGAAAGTGTATCATGGCACAAACAATGGAGATCAGGCTTGAAACATCCACATTTCGAAATAGTTTGGACCAGAATACTGGCCTTGTTCCATCTGTGAAACATGGTGGTGGTGGTAGTATCGTTTGGTGGTAGTATCATTTTGCTACATCTAGGCCAGGGCCGCTTGCCATAACTAAATAAACAACCACGTTTTTCTGCTGCTCTCCGATTTTTGGTCCGCTATTTATCGTTTTACGCCCATAAATAGAGCTTCCATAATTGAATTTCATGGTGTTGAGTTGATGATGTGTACATGGTGATTGTAGCTGGATTCCAATAATGTGTTTATAGTAGATCATTTCATAAATGAGTGTTTTCCATATTGTTTTGATTCAGCAGTTCAGATGTACTGATAAACATGATTACAGTCTCTTTAATATCGCGGTTTGCGTTGATTGTATGAGTTAGAATCATGGAGCTATTACAAAGCCAGGGTACTGTAAGTTTTAATGATGAATGTACTTGTAGAGGAAATGAGGTGAGGCAAGGGGGAAATATCCTCCAGTTGCCAGAGGCGAGGTGTCCAGAGTGAGAGGTTATGGTTCTCATTTCTACTCCCTTTCTTTGCTTCCATTCCACACATCTTACCCCCTCCCTCTGACGACGCTTGGGAATTATTGTAAGCCAAAGGAACTGACGCCAGGCATGTTTACCAAATAAGACACCCATGCTCACTGAAGCTGTACTATCATTTAACGGCCACATCACAACTTGAAGACTTGTTGCCCAGATGGTTTGCCTAGTGCTAAGAATAACAGAACCATGGGTGCAATTTCACACTGTATTCGAATTAATCAGACTGCATGTGAGCAGCACAGTGGTGAGCCATCGCCTCACAATTACATGGATTCCCAGTTTAATTCCCAGTCTGGAGTTTGTATGTTCTCCCAATGTGTACACAGGTTTTGTCTGAGTAATCCAGTTTCCTCCCACTTTTCAAATGGGTGTTTAGTTAACTGGTAGCTCCACATTGTCTTGGTCTGGCGTATTTTAGTTTTATTGTTAGAACCTTGTTCCTGTCACAAATATTTAAATGTGACTTCAAATAAATAAACATCCATACCCTCTCCATGTCCACATGGGTTTCTCTGGGTGCTCCAGTTTCCTCCCACATTTCCTAGACATGTATTAGATAACTTGGGGACTCTTAAGAGTTCAAATGAGTGTGTGTGGCCATGCATGGCAGAGAGGAGGCTGGCCAGTAGATCATCTCATGGCTATCTCCTAGTAGATCATCCCATCCTAATTAAATCTTTTCTGTACTCCTTGATCATGGACGTGGATTATGATCCATCATGTTGTAGACACAATCACGGTAGCAACTGGGGTTCCAGAAACATTTCATTTACACTTTTGGCATTTCAGAGATGATGTTATTGTATACAGAGTGACTTTACCGAACAAGTCAACAAAGTGATATTCCAAAAATAGCCCTGCTTTTCAACCTAGTTTTACATTCACAGCATTCAGCAGATGCTTATCTAGAGCGACTTACAATTGAGCTGAGCAGTTGAAGGGTACGGGCCTTAAACCCAACAGTGGCAGCCTGACAGATTCCGGATTGAATTGATAGCCTTCTTATTAGTCTAGCGCCACCCTAGAGACAGAGGGAGGCAATTAATTTAAATAGTATACATGCACCATTTATTTTCACAGACCACTCCCTGTTTTTTCGGAGTATCCCACTACATTTTACTTTCTATTATTCCAAAAGACAGAGACAAATGAAACAACACCAGGGACTGTGAAAAACTAACCGCTTTGATTTCTTCCACTGGTGTTTCTGTAAAATTGATCATTCAGGAAGATGCTCCATGTTTCCTCAGGGAGCATTTTCTATCTTAAGTAATTGATGCTCATAGACGTATCTCCAATGGCACAGCCAGCTAAATGCAATTAAAGTGCAATAGAACTCATCTCCATTGAGGCGTAGATACGGTGCCAGAGTGAGTGTGTGTTGCGATAGATTGGATTCTTTTTTTGAGCCAAAAAAACATCGAGGTTTATCTTAAAACCAGAAACTTTCACAGTATTTATGGATAAACACATGTTCATTTTTATTTTAGTTTGTCCCTATGCGTAATGTAGGTTTGTTTGGGCTGCTGCTGTAAACTAATGAGTCAGGTTACTAATGAGTTATGTTCCAAACATGACTGCATAACAACATATGCTTGCCACGTCAGTTTAAAACATGCAGCTGTTATGCCGTGGTGCTTGTTGGAACATTTTAAGCCTTGTCCATACATTAACACTTTCCAAAAGTGAGACATTTCTCATTATAATAATAAACCAAAATTGTGTATGGTCATTATACTGTTGCTGAAACAAAAATGTAATGGTGGCCTAAGGCTTTAGAGAGAAAGAGAGTAAGAGAGAAATAAATACAAGATTAATTTAAAGTCTTTTAAATGATGGATATTGTTAAAAAAAAAAAAAAGCAGTCTAGTGCTGTAACTAGTGATGAGTGCCGTATGCTGAAGAAGTTTCAAAAATTAAATGTTGTCGTCTGGTCTTACCCTTTAAGTCTTATCCTCTTTCGAAAAATTGGTTACCCATTTTGTGGTATTTTTTGCTTATACATCTTGGAGAGATTTTGTTTGTCCCCGTTCATTTGGTTATAATTTGTGTATCCGTTTTAAAAAGCAGATTTTCCAAGTTAAGACCTAATTGTGGTATTATGTCAGTGGTGACTCAGTGGAATCTGGACCAGACTATTGTTTTTTTTTTGCCAAAATAACTAAATGGAGAAGGACTTACATATTGCAATTAAACAAAAATGTATTTCAGTTAGGCATATAATCATATATCCTCTACAATATACTGCCAAATTTATTCGATTCTGCCTTTCAAGGACATCCCTTATCTTATCTCATCTTATCTTATCTTATCTTATCTTATCTGGTTTATCAGACTTGGGTAAAGCCTGAATTCATCTCAGAGTTTCTTTCTTGTTTGTCTCAGGAATTTTTATTTTGTTTCTGGCAATGTGTCCATTTCAATCAACTGTTTTTTTTTCTTTTTTTTTCAAGTTGATCCCTAGAGTTGTTATTGCTTCAGTGGTGGCTCAATAAATAAGGTACTGGACTATTGACCAGATGATTCTCAAGTCAGCACTGGCAAGCTGATATATTGAGCAAGGCTCTTAACCCATAGTTGCCTGATTTCTATCATATCACAGCAGTAAGTTCCTTTAAATTGAAATAGTTCAAAGAATAAATGGAATTAAATAAGTGTTTTGTTTTGTAGTGTTGCTCTAATGTTTTCTATTCTGGCTATTAGGATTGGCTTGAGTTTATTGTTGGAATTGATTGCTGCTACAGCCCCATAACCTGAGAATAGTCTAGGCTCAAGTGCTCTAACTTTAAGGTTGCTTCCTCATTAAATTTAAATTCTATCACAGGCCAGTGAATGGCAGGTAACTATCGCCAGATCAATGGATGTGTACTCTACTGGCTTGTTAGATAATTGTATAGTTACTAGCTCATGCTTTAAATTCACAGTGCAACCTCTGATGAGGGACATCAGGAGAGTAGTAAAAGTAAATAAATTAAATAAATAAAAGAAAACAAGTAAATGGTTTGTGTCCAAATGGATACACTATTTCTGGTGCGTCTATAGCTGCTGTGCTTGTTCTTGTCTGTGTTCTCAGTTATCCAGGACATTGTAGACTTGAGTGTTTGAGTTGAGGAAAACTAGATGACTTATTGGTTCTTGAAGTTGTTTCAAATCTCATCTGACAGCCTTCTCTAGTTCTAGGACTTGAACTGGAGAAGCCTTTCTGTCTAAACTTGAGATGTCTTCAAAAACCAAGAGCCAAGGAAGAAATCCAGTTGACTTCACCTTGAACACTGAAGTCCATGCTAGTTCTTCTATATGCTTAAGTAAACACGATAAATGCTCAGTGTTGAAATATAAATTCTCAGTGTGTTGATTATGGGGAGTTTCCTAAGTGTACTTTTGCACTTCTTAGTGAAATGTGTGTGTGTTATTTCAAGGACAAATGTTGCCCTTTAAATAAGACAGGTGTGGGGCAGCTAACGATATGCGAGTGGTAGATTTAAAGGAGTGGAGAAAAAATAATAAACTTGAAAATAGTAATACCAGCTTCTTTTTATAGATCATAGAGGCAATTTATGTGGGCCCATTTCATCCCAGGTATGAGCAGAAGCCTTGAAGGGACGACATGATCCACATAAACTTGCCATGGCTGAACTGTCAGAGGAAATCACATTTTTGCAAGGGCACTCTTGTACAAATTATGATGCCTTTCAGGACGATCGTGTTTTCCAACAAAGTGAAATAAAAAATTTGAGAGCACTATATGGATTTTGAACAAAAATGCAAACCGTATACACAGATCAGGATGGTGCTATCTAAAGCCCCTGCAAGTCCATACGTCCATGAGCAGAAGATCTCGATTCCCTGTCTCCGAAATATATTCACACCACGCATGAGGCATGCATTCCAATTCGGAGACCCTCACATTAAATAAATCATTTGCATTTTCCATCTCTCATGTTACCTCTTCCCCATTTATCATGTTAGACAACTTTATGAATTTTGTTTTTCACTCAGTAATATTGATCATAACCAATTTAAATATCAAAAGGAACCTCGGAAATCATGCATGACATCCCCAACGTAAGAACAAACATCACTTAAATAAACTGCAGAAGTAAGCAAAAAACAAACAGTGCTGACAGTAAATAGCAAGATTCTTCATATTAGCAGTTTTATATAGTTTTCCTGTATTTGCTGAATACACTGTATTTTCATATGATGAACATGGGAAGGAAGTCTGTGAGATATTAAAGTGCACTGATACACAAAATTGGAATTTGGCACATCAGTATTGAGAAAAAAAAAAATCCACAGAGTCTAAACCTGAATATTATAGAGACAGGATAGGATCAACTGGACAGGAGAAGAAATAAAAGAAGTCTGAAAAGTGCCGGAAGAAGCCGGGTGTGTTTTTCTAGAAGATAACTATAAAAAAAACATCAAGACAGTCTCACCAGGAGATGTGCTTAGTGTCAAAAAGGTCACACTAAATTTAGTTTTTTTTTCATGTTTTTTTTTTTTGTTGTTTGTTGTTGTTGTTTTTTTGACTGGGAATATATATACAGTGTTCTATTTCGCGATTCACCTTTTGCGGCCTTGGTGCATTGAGGGTTTTCCAAAAGTATGAATGGAAAAAATATATAGCTGTTTCACGGGTTTTTGCGCAACTTTTACATTAAAAAAATCACAAAATTTAACGAAGTATATTACAAATATTAATTCTATAAATAAAAGAATGTTATAAATGATAGAATATTTTGATTTACAGTAAATAGCTGTTGTAGCTGCTCAATGTGTAGGATATTTTGGTGCTGTAAGCTCGGTACGGACGGAGCATGTGTGATACGAGAGTGATGTATGGTGT
>JAUZSV010098564.1:0-14148 GCA_034780495.1 Parotocinclus cesarpintoi
ATTACTATTACTATTATTATTATTATAACCATTGTCATTATTGTTATTATTATTATTATTATTATTATTATTATTATTACTATAATAATTAAAATTATTAATATTATTAATACTACTATTATTATAATTATTATTATTACTATTACTATTATTATTATCATTATTATTATTATTATTATTATTATTATTAGAACTATTATTATTATAATTATTATTATTATTATTATTATTATTATAATTATTATTATTGTCATGGCTCACATATACATACACAAACACGTTATTATGTATACCCGTTTAACTGTTAATACAGATATCTAATCACATGGCAGTAACTCATTTAGACATGTAGTGATGGTCAAGACGACCTGCTAAAGTTTAAACTGAGGCATCAGAATGGGGATTAAATGTAATTTAAGTGACTTTGAATGGTTGTTGGTAGACATGCTGGTCTAAGTATTCAGACACTGATGATCTACTGGGATTATCACACACAAATGGTCCTAAAAAGAGAAAACATCCATTAAGGGGAATTTTCTGTTAATGAACCAGGCTTGTTTGAGCTGACAAAGGAAACAGTAGCTCAGATAACTACTTAGAACCAAGCTATGCAGAAGAGCATCCCTGAATAAACAGCCTTAAAGCAGATTGGCTACAACAGCAGAGGTTCACTCCTGTCAGCCAAGACCAGGTTAAAATTGAAATAAGTTCCGATGCGTCTTGATTTCTGCAGCGACATTCTAATGGCCGAGTCAGAATTTGGCGTAAACAACACAAAAGCCTGCCTTGTATCAACGGTTCAAGCTGCTGGTGATGTAATGGTGTGGGGGATATTTTCCTTTGGGCCCCTAAATATAAACTGAGCATACTTTAAATCCCACAACCTACTTGAGTATTGTTGCTGACCACCTACATCCCTTTATGATCACAGTGCACCATCTTCTACATGGCACGTTCCAAAGCTGCACTCAAATGGCCTCCAATCACCAGGTTACATGTCAATATGGACCAAATGTTTGGTGGAACGAATGTTTCCAGCACCTTGTTGAATCTATTTCACGAAGAATTAAGTCAGTTTTATATATATACCTGATAAGTCATAGAGGAAGGTCAAAGTTTCACTTGAATGAAAAATCCTGAAGAAGCTCAGACTGAAGTCTTTTAAAGTGCATTTGATTTTGGTTTAGGCAAACTGGTTGTAGATGAAACATGTCTGGAATGAGTGATGAGGTGTGACGAAGACATAAAAAAACCAAATGTGAGATGAGGTTTAGGGAGCAAAGGCAGCGAAACGCATGGAAACGATGAGGAACTTGCAAGTGAGTGCAAACAATAAAAGTCAAAGATGATAAAGCTGCTCCAGCTCTCGGTCCTGACCATAAACCCTGCCTAACATTTGCAATTCTTCACTTGTATACAAAGCGACAAACAAGGAGAGACCCTGGAATGATACTCTTCAATTCTGTGGTTCAGATATTGAGCTGTAAAGTTTAGATCCTCTGTAATTTAGACACAATTTGTGGTTCTTTTTTTCTTGTTTTTTTTTTTTTATATTGCCACTTTTAGAAGTGGCTTAATGGCAAACATTCAGAGCTGGTATAAGTGGTACACGTAGTTTCAGGTCATTCACTTACAGATAAAATGTTTAGAACTTAAACAACACATTGTTCAATTGTGTGAGATGTCAGGTTTGACTAAATATACAGTATTATGCAAAGGTCTGGGCACCTCTGGTTGAAATGACATGTTTTGATTACATGCTGAGTTTCTAAATAAAGTAACACAGCATCTGCATGGAACAACCTTAAATATAATCTAACTTTTCAGAATATACCCTATACAATTAGTTAAATCCGATCTAGCTGTATTTACAAATATTAATCCTCAACACCAAGACAAAAGTAATAGTTTAAACATTTTGATAAATTATTCAGATTTAATTAGTATACTACCTGGTTTAGAGTAACCATTATACACAACCCAGAAACAACCAATCACCTTCCAGATTATACATCAGGCTAACTGGAGTCGTGATTTTGTTTACTTTAGATTAAAACCGGCTGTTCCTTGTGGATTTAAATACAGTGGAACCTCGATTAACCACCACAATCCATTCCGAAAAGGTGGTCGCTATCCGACACAATTTTTTCCATAAGAAATAAAGGAAATAGAAATAATTGGTTCCCGGCCCCCATTGACTCGCTAATATATCAAAGTTACAGGCTATATAGGTATGTTTTTTAAATGTGAACAGTTATAATACAGTACAAATGAAGTTAAATAAACATTAAAACATTAAAGAAAGCATTTAAACATAAGTTTATAATTAAGTAAATAAGTAAAATTACTGCCTGGAAGGGGAATCCCCCTCCATGAGAACATGATTGAGAGCTATATTATTAAAATAAAGCACAAAAATCACTAAATAAGAAGGATGCGTAAAGATAAAGATCTTTTTAAGAACAAGCTCCTGATAAGAACTTGTTTTTTACAGTACCTATACGTTATGTTGTACTAGATCGTTTCGAAAAACTTGTTTGCAAATTTATTTTTGAATGAATAATTCCGTAAGCAACAGTATTTCTTGTACGTTCGCTTTACGTATATATCACACAATAAAGGTTTAATCAACATTTAATATGTTACATAGTCTTGTAACATAGGGCATGTTCGTTTAATCGGACCAGCCGATTATTAGGACCAAAACCATCACGTCCCGATGTGGTCCGATTAACCGGAATCGGCTGTATATAACTAGTCTTGAGATGAACTTGTGTATGGATATAACCTTGTGTGTGTCGCTGAGATGCTTAAAGAAGCCAAATGAACAAACAAACAAGGGTAGCAGCCTAGGAACCACTTTTTGGAAGGGTAACCGTATCAAAAGTCTAATATCTACCAAAACTCACACATTTTTAAATGAAGATCACTGGAAAATGGTATTATGGAGTGAAACATTTTTGGTCCAGTTGTCAGCAATACGCTAGATATGGCCATTATACCGGGGCTAAAACACAAAATTAATGGTGGCCTAAGACTTTTGCATATTACTGTATTGGATACACTGTCCTACACTGTCTATTTCTGCTTTTCACCCAATGTTTTCAAGATGAGCGGCGGAGCCACTGTGATCCCGATCAGTATGAAGTTACTGCAGATGAATGAATATTTTAAGGATCTGCAGGAACCTCAAGAGACCTGCGGGTGTTTGTGCATATTTAGGTTCTGATATTTGTTTTGTCGACTCTGCACCATGGTTGAAATTATATATATATATATATATATATATATATGGTCACACAATCATATTTCAAGTTGGATCGCTTAGGTTTGGCAGAGTGGAGTGAAATAAACAGAATGGAAAGCTGCCTTTGAGGAAATGAATGTGCATGTGGTATTGCATACATTTTCACAAAGCAATAGCGCCCCGTGGAACGAGACGGACAGCTTTATTGAGCGCCGACTCATTTCAGGCCTTCACAATACCTTGTGCATTTTCTCATGTTTCGCAGACGGCAAGAGTAGTGTGTCATTTCCGCTCCTTATTACACCCATCACCTTTTATTGGAGGCGTTCTTTTTGTCAAACGCTCGCTATTGTTTAATACATCCACCTGGGAGCAGAGGGCTCGTGTCAGGTTGGGGGCACCATTTTCGTCCCGCCCTGTCTTTCGCTATCTTTTTGCATCTCTGTGATCTAGATCTGGGTAAGGAGAAATCTTGTTTGATGTTGTTTGAAGATGGACATAGAATAATGAGGAAGGCAAAGAAAACACTGCGGAATGCACCAGCGCTGAGATCAAAGGCGTGCGGTGGTCCTTCAGCCGAACCGATCTTACGAGAGTTAATTTGGGATTCCAGCAGTCAATCATGCAAGCTCTCAATAGGAAGAGAGCAGCAGATTGGCTGTCTTTGATAGATGTTTGCGAGACGCTTGGCTCGAGACTTCTCGGAGCGATTGGATTCTTTGAATAAATGCAAAGTTGATCGACAGCTCATTGTTCACGCTGCTAAATGAGGTAGATTTAACAGAAGCGTGTAATAATGATTCGTCATTAAAGCGGGATTTTTGTGGCTTTCCCTTCTCGCACGGATGATTTCAGTCCTGCATCTCATCTTGGTGCTGAACTTGAACCACGCCCACCAGAATGAGCCTGCAAGGAGGAGCAGTACAGTCTGTGCAAAAGTCTAGAGCATGAAACCTAAGAAGGCATGTAAGCACATAAACGTGTAGGTGCAGCTAAATATGCCTACTGTGTGTGTGTGTGTGTGTGTGTGTGTGTGTGTGTGGTGTATGTGTCTGTGATAAGACTTATAGGTGGAGATTTTGGCTTGGTGATGGATGGGTGAGAACCACTGCTATAAAGCTTCTCTGGTAGAAAACGGTAGGAGGGCGAAGACTGTTCAGAGAGCGTCAATACAGTGTTCCCTCGTTTATAGCGGGGGTCATGTTTCAGGAACACCCGCGCTTAATGAAAATCTGCAAAGTAACGACGCTATATTTATTTAAGTATTTACACTATTTTAGCCGTAGAACTTACAGAACGTTTGGGTAACATCGTAGGGCTTAAATGAATTCAGTCTATAATGAAACGTTCACAAACAGCGAACACAAAACCACAGATAAAAACTTGTCATGTCGGCAAGTAGCGATGCTCTAGTGTTACTTCTTGTTTTTGGTGAGTATTCATCCACTGAGTAAATATGCTATTTACTGATATATAACGTTATATAACGTTCTTTTATTGATAGAACTTATATTTTTAATATATTTTTTATACATTTTGTCATTTTTTTAATGTAAAAGTTCATCAAATACATGTACATGTATACGTTAACTATACCACACGTTACTACGCATGTGCAGATCGAGTTCCACAAAAAAACGCGAACAGAGAAAATCCGCGATATATTTTTTCCATTAATATTTTTGGAAAACCCGCGATGCACCGAGTCCGCGAAAGGTGAACTGCGAAGTGGTCGAAGGAACACTGTACCTCCATCTAATTTGCACCAGCCATGTTAATATGAGAAGCTATTGTTTGTGCATGGGTCAGATCGATTTTAACACTAAGTGGAGTCAATGCCAGAATTCTGTGGTCCTGAAGGCCAAAAGAGGTGTGACATTAATGCTGTCTCTAATAAAGTGTCCATTCAGTGGCCACTTGGACACACCTGTTCATGCTTGACTGATTGTCATACAACCTGGATTAGGAATGAATAAACGATTGAATAAACACTGGACAGATAAAGGACACATGCTTAGTAAATCATAATCAACAGGCACATTTCAGAAATCTGACATTCAGTCTAATTTTTAAATTTTAGAAATTTATCAGTCTGGTAATTAGCGAGGGGCTCTGGTGAAAACTCCGAATTGACTTAATGCTTCATCTAAAAACCGAGAGCTCTACAAAATGAAATTGAAAAATGTACCGTTATGCATCGAGGTTTTTTTTACATTTCCAGCAGACGCCCTTATCCAGAGCAACTTACAACTGATACGGTCTTTCAAGCAATGGTGGGTTAAGGGTCTTGCTCAAGGACCCAACTGTGGCAGCTTGGCCGAGGTGAGATTTGAACCCAGGACCTTGTGAACAAAGCTTAACATGCTACCATGGACTAAACCAATAACCTAGGAAAAACGAATCTTCTCTCGGTTTCTACTGGTAATAAGGGGTTACTACATCTGGAATGACAAATCTGTGGTCCAATACTAAAGTCATTTTTACATTAAGCTTTTCTTCCCATAGTAAAAAGCTTAGTGTAAAATGCACTTTTCCTTTGGATCTTCATCACTGCTGTAGACAGTTCTTACAACCAGTAGTAATTAAGAAAAGTCAGGTATTCCTAAGTCACTGCTTTAGTACAATAAGTCATGTTAATTTATGTTTTAAAAAGTATTAAAAAAAGTATGGGATATTTGAATAGTCCTAATTTTTGGGAGTAGTATAATAGGTTTAATGGAAACAATATTATGATTTTGATGCTAAACAATAAAAACAAAGACATTAGCTCATATCATTGACTAGATTATTCTTGTACACTTTCACACTTGGGAAGCACGGTGACTAGGTGGGTAGCACCCCTGCTTCATAGCAAGAAGGTCCCGGGATTAATCCCAGGGTGGAGTGGCCTGGATCCTTTTTGTGTGAAGTATGCATGTCTCTTCCGTATCTGAGTGGGTTTAGTCCGGGTACTCCAGTTTCCTCCCACAGTATCCAAAGACTAGGTTAGGTTACATGTGACTGTGTATGTGCCCTACGATGGATTGGCGCCACGTCTAGGGTTGTTCCTGCCCTTGTGCCTAGAGTTGCCGGGTGGGTCCCGGCTGGCCACAACCCCGTGTGGAAGATAATTAATGAACTTTCACACTATTTTTTATTTGAACTGAAATTCGATAAGAATCGTAACCAAAAGTCAGAATCAAAATACCAACGCTTAACCCTACTGACTCCCTGTTGATCGATGCTGGGATAAGTCTGGTTCCATCCGAGTCCGTCTTAGTGTAAGGTTGAGATGTCTGTGCTCAGTCTCGTCATGGGATTCCACCTTCTGAGACTTAGGGCTCTTTCAAGTCTAGGGGGCCTGGTCTTTTATATTAACGGCGACAGTATAAACCTGAGATATTTAATGTTTCTCTGACCAACTTCTTTTCATTTAATAAACATCCATTCCTGCCATCAATACATTTTTTAAAAATTGGGACGGGGATGATTTATGGCCAGTAATGAGGTAAAAATAAACTACATTTATGATGCGATTTAAAACAGGTCAACAAATGTGTGAAAAAAATATTAAAATGATTAAAAACAATGTTCCAGTAAAGTTTTAAGTGGCATTTGTTAATGGAACGCCATACTGTTGAGCTTAATATAAACATAGATAAAGTAACACATGGTTTTATTAGCTGTTTGTTACTGGTTATCTGAGAGATTGACGGGTTCAGTTCAGTTTTTGCACTATTGCCCTTTACGTGTGACGCCCGGTAGCAAAACCCGGAAGCTCACGCAGCTAGCGGGGATGGAGGTGATAAACAAGGGCAAACCAAATGATTTGACCAGCGAGGAAAAGCGAATGTTCAGAGGGTGAGACGGAGACGGGTCGAACAAGGAAAAACACTTAGTACGAGGAACAAACCAATTGGCTTAGCTAGGACACAGTGACAACTGAGGGACTAAATAGGAGCGCAGTGATGAAGAACAGGTGATCTGATCAATAATCAGGTGACGTGAGCAAATACACTCTTGGGTGTGGTCCGGCGAGCAGGGCGCGGGTGTGACATAACCTCCTGAAAATTCCTCTCGATTCCTAGATTCGTTTAATAATATTATACACTATAGTGGGACAAATACGTGAATCCTTTTCAGTCCTTCTTTGTGGAACATTTTTTAAACATTAGTTTTTAAACATTTTCATACTCTTTTCACACATTTGTTATCAAACTGGAAATCCTCTTCTAATCTTTACTCCTCAGAGACTCAGCCTTTAGTTGGTACTGATTTTGTATCTAATCATTTTACATTTACATTATTTCGCAGACACCCTTATCCAGAGCGACTTACAACTCATACAATCTTAAAATCCAAGCAATGGAGAGTTAAAAGCCTTGCTTAAGGCTTGCCCCAACTGTGGCAGCTTTGCAGAGGTGGGATTTGAACCCTGGACCATCAGGTCCAGAGTCCAGTATCCTAACCGCTAGGCTAACGCAGTCCCTGTTACCATCACATGTTCACATTAGTATGATTCATTTAGTACTATTTAGTACACAAATTGTCCCCGTCTCAACTTTTCTTGGAATGTGTTGCAAGCCTGAAATTCAGGACAGGATGTTTATTAAAGATTAAGAAGATGAAGTGGTTCGGATAAAGCATTACATATCCCGAGTTCATTCTGTCTACAATGATATAAAAGTCACATTTACAAAGCAATATGCAAGGAGCACTGTATCTTTTTAAAAACTATTTACATCTTTCGTACCACCCCAGCTTCTAATGATATGGGGCTAAGAGTAATTGTACAGCAGGAACTTTGCCACACATTACTTCCATTTTAGTCCGAATAAAGTGCAGTAAGTCTCTGGCACAAGCTTCCGATGCAGATTGGGCTGGCTCTACTCTACTCGCCCCACCCTGCCCACAACCAGCTCCGTCAGGGAGTCAGCTCACGTCCACAGTAGGCGGGAAATATTTCAGCACTACAGCATTGTGGATAGCTCCTTAGAGCTTCTCATGGTTCCTTCACATGGTGTTCGGTGGCTACGAACTTCCAACGCGAGCAGTCAAAACAGCTCGGATCCTTTCAGATGTAACGCGTCACGCAAACAGCGTCCAGACGCAACAGCCTCGCGTCTGAATGACACGTTTGTGTGCGCGCAGTCAGTGAGTTGTACTGTATATAGTACGCTGTTTGTCTCGGGCAAAGATCTGACTCAGCCAGAAAAAGCTGATGATGCCGCGTCACCATGGCAACAGAGCGAGAGAAACACACCGGCGATCGCACACCGGCGAGTTAACCATTGCGAGCCTGCGCCAAGGCGAAAACGTGAACCGGAGAGGCTCGATGAGCTGAAAATATGGGTTCGTTCTAACCACCCACATCCAGAAGCACAAAACAGCAAGGGTTCAGTACAATGAAGTCATGTGCACTGAGCAGCCTGTGTTCTTTACGTAACCACTTCCAAAAGCTTGTGACTTGGAGCAAAACACGTGCACAAGGATAGAGACAATGCCGAAACAAGGCGCTAATTACTCTCTATTTCAAACACAGCTCCTAATAAATAAAGTCGATGAAATGTAATTATACAAAACCCCCTTAATGGGATAAACAATGATCAGCCAAAACATAATAATAATGAATAATTAACTCATTACAGCAGCACGTTTACACTCTGGGATATACAGTTTTAGATGGTAAGTAAGTAAGTAAGTGAACAGTCAGTTCTCGTAGTAGACCTGTTGGATGTGGGAGAATTGTTCAGGAGTAAATATGGTAAATATAAACAAAGGACAAATTGTTATGGTCGGATAACTGGGTTTGTCCTTACCATTAAGGTTTCAAATCATCAGTGGTGAGTACCAAGGAAGGACAAACCACGAGCCATGGACAGGGTTTTGGCACACAAAAACAACAAATATTATCCTGGTGGGTCCAAATTTACCCACGTTTAATGCTGATTAACACACAATGCTCCCCCTGCTGCGTAAGAGGCTGCCTAGTCGTGATCCCCCCAATAACCGCTGTCCACTATCAAAACCCTACAGTGAGCACACACGTGTCAAACCTGGACCAGTAATGGAAGGAGGTCACCTGGTCTGAGGAGTGCGTTAACTTTTGCATCACCTGATCGGTCGGTACATGCGCACAGTGGCATGGTAGTGTTTCTCAAACTTTTTCTCCTGTGCTCCCCTTTTGTAGAAACAAAACATGAACATTTCAGCCAAATCTTACTGGAATTTGTTTTGAATTTGTTTGTTCATTCATAAAATTGTGCAATTTATTTTTGAACAAATCACCTTAACAGTAAAGCGGCCTTATAAACAGATTAACAGCATGGATTTTTTACTGTTCAACAGCATTTATTTGTCTGTCGCTTCCCTCCTTGCAATAGCCCCATATCACCCCTATGGGGTGCACCCCAATCTCTACTTTGAGAACCACTGCACTAAAGAAAGAACATGAGTGGGCAGAGGAAATGTGATGCTCTGTGTATGTTCTGCTAGGAAATCCTGGGTCCAACCATTCATGTGGGCGTTGACGTGCAACACCTAATTAACAAAATTACAGACCGAGTGCTCGTTTCTGGTTGTTCAGTGTAGAACCGATAAGCCTTATAAGAACTTGAGGCCTAAAATGAACCTCAGGTACTCATGTAATGTTATTAATATATCTAACTACAACCTAAGATACTCAGTATATACACGTTATAGCTAAGATGCCAGTAACGTAAAGATCTCACATATAGTTCGGTAGTTAGCACCGCTTCCTCACAGCACAGTCCCGGGTTCAATCCCGGTGTGGAGTCTGCATGTCCTCCCTGTGTCTGCGTGGGTTTACTCCAGGGTACTCCGGTTTACTCCCACAACCCAAGGACGTGCGTGGTAGGTTAATTGGTGTCTCTAAATTGGCCCGTAGTGTGTGAATGTGTGTGTAACTCTGTGTGTTCCATATGATGCATTGGCGCCCCGTGTAGGGTTGTTCATGCACTTGCTCCCAGAGTTGCCGGGTGGAAACGGCTGGCCCGCGATCCCTTGTTTATAAATCAGAAGATAATGGATGGATGGATGGATGGATGGAGAATCCAAGCCCACCCAACTCTGCCAAAAATGTAAACGTCTTTTGCTTCTCCACTGTACTCCTTTGTACTTTATACAAAACTACTAACATAACCAAATAAAATGACAAATCATAGCGCACCGAGCCACCCCTAGGGGGTGCAACCTCCACTTTCAGAACGACCATCGTAACTCCAGCCTTTACAGTGGAACCTCTGAAAATAAATATTTCGTTATTTGGGCCAATTCAGACTTTGGACGATTAGTTTGAATTATTTTTATATATGTCACATAATCAGGGTATGTCCGAATCTGTCCACCTATTTAGTCACTTATTGATCACTACATAGACTTTCTATGTAGAACACTTTTATTTATACCCCATTCACGCAATGGCAGACTCAGTTTCGCTGGTGCCGTCCCAGTAAACAGGTGCTGTGTTTTTCGAACTCTGCGTTGTCTGTGGTTAGAATGCATTGCCTTAACTTCATTATGACCCTTAAGACAAGTAAAGGGGCATATCCCTTCAGTCTTTTTGGAAAAAGACTTTCCATCCCTCCTGCCAGTTTCAGTATGCCAGTTAGGTCAGCTCATGATGATAAGGTGCTGTTGACTAGAATTTTAAAATTAGTTTTGGCTTAAATTTGTATGGGTAATGATTTGAATGTTTTTTGTTGCATTTTTATCGTAGCACAGACGCTAAACATTAAAGACTTTAGCTTATGTAATTTGTAATTACATACGAATATAGGCATTTGGGGATTGGCATCGGATTAATCCTATTTACACTAGGTTTTTGGGGATATCACAACAAAGTTGCACACAATTAAGTTCAGCGTTCAGAGGTTCCACTGTATTGTGTGTTAGTGGTGTCTCAGTGGTAAGAGCCAGCGTCCTCTAAATGCCAGTTCCTAAGGGCCTGGGTTCCAACATGAAGGATGGCATATACAGTTCATTAACCAAACTCTGTGACGGTCTTGTCCAGGAGTGTGCCTCATGAATTCTGGGTTAGGTTATGACCCTGACCAGGGGGTAAAATGGGATTCTGTGCTAATCATTGTAGGGCAATTACTATTTCAGTCATTATGACTCGCTTAAGTCTTTAACCCTTTCAGGATTGTACGCCCATAATTTTAGTCATTCCTCACAATTGAACAATGAAACTAACACAAACATATCGAAACCAGGCTCCATCCTCAAAGGGTTAACAACTGCTACCAATACAAAGCTCTGACTCCAGCCTAAGTGTAAAGTTCTGACTGTTGTTCAAATGCAAGTTTGAAATGTGAACATTTACATTTATATCATTTAGCAAACGCCCTTATCCAGAGCGACTTACAATTCAAGCAATTATGGGTAAAGGGCCTTGCTCAGGAACCCAACTTGGCAGAGGTGGGATTTAAACCCTGGACATTGTGGTCCATAGTACAGTACCTTAACCACTATTCAATTCAATTCAATTCAATTTTGTTTGTATAACGCTTTTTACAATTGACATTGTCACAAAGCAGCTTTACATTGATATATAAACAAGTGTAACAATTGAATTATATTTGTCTCTATTTGTCCTTAATGAGCAAGCCAATGGCGACAGTGGCCAAGGAAAAACTTCCTGAGATTAAGGAAGAAACCTTGAGAGGAACCGGACTCAGAAGGAAGGCCACTAGGCCACCACAGTCACAGTGTAAAGTTGCTCTGACACATAACATCCTTAAATAGACCTCTTTTTAAAAAATCCTTTTCATTTGCATTGGGAATGATGCAAGACCCCCTAATGTGATCATATAATGAATATCATAAATTTGGACTGCATAGTGAACCCAGTCATACGAAAACACAAAAATCCAATCAGCTACAGCCTCAGCCATCCATATTCACAAGCTGGCCACGTTATTAGGTACACTTTGCCCATAGCGGGTTGAGCCCCAACAACACCACTACACCACCAACAACCTAAAGAGCTGAGACAGGGCAGGATGGATCCATGTTTTCACTTCGTTTATGCTAAATTCCAAACCTACCATCTGAATGTCGTATTAGAAATCGAGACTCATCAGATCAGGGCAGGCAACATTTTCCCAATCTTTTCTCACCTCATTTTGGTGAGCCCGTGAGGACTGTAGCATCGGTCGCCTGTTCATAGCTTGGTTTTCTTATGCTGTAGCCCATCTGCTTCAAGGCTTGACATGTTGTGCATTCAGAAATGCTCTTCAGCATATCTGAGCCGTTATCTGACCATTATCAGGCCATTCTCCTCTGGCATCAACGCACCATTTTAGTCCAGAGAACTGCCGCTCACTTGATCTATTCTCTTTTTTGAACCATTCTCTGTAAACACTAGACATGGCTGTGTGTGAAAATCCCAGTAGATCAGCAGTCTCTGAAACATTCTCAGAATATCCTGTGCCAGGATTACATTTCTTCCCAATTCTGATCCTCTGTTTGAACTTCAGCAGTTAGCAGTTAGTTCATAACTAAACATGATGAATTAGTGCCATGTGTGTGACTGATATTTGATTACATATTTGCATTAACAAGCATTCGAAGAGGTGTACCTGAAAACTGGTTGGTCTGTGTAAATATTACAGTGTATCCATTTCTAAAATGATTTTTTTGTACATGTCATTGATCATACGTTGTGGTAATCGATTCAGGCATTTAAGCTTTCTCTAACCATAAGAAGTGTGAATGTGCACAGTTTAGGAGTGGAACCTCACCCATCAAAACCCTAAAACCAAGCACAAATCCTTAGACTATCTTCAAATGTGGCGTTTTAATGTGAGAAATATAAGCGTTCCACTGTTTTATAAGTAATGAGGGTAGTGTAGAAGAGCAGGTGAATATGTTACTCTACAGAGCACAAATGTTACGGCGTTTGCTTCGCATCTCTGGCTCCTTCGTTATCGATCCAGATCACCCAGACCGAGTGCAGCATCAGCAGCAGCAGCAGCCCGTCAGTACAAACACATGCTCAGATAACATAACCTACATACGCTGTTAAATCTTCATCTTTACAACAGGATGCAAAACCGGCGGGAGCGATATGGAGGATGAGAAGCAGAAGCTCTTACCCGTTTTAAAGCTGTATGTGATGGCAGGCTCGGCGAGGTGCGGCGGGTCGCTCTTGGCTCGCGCTCTCCGGACAGGCGCGCGCTCCGCCGGCGAGGACGCCATAGAGGCGCGAGGCGCGGTGAAACGGAGGCAGCACAGAGCAGGAGCGCTCCGTTAAACCTCGTCGACCACCGTGTGTGTGTGTGTGTGTTTGTGTGAAAGAGAGAGAGAGGTGCTCGCGGTAAAACGAGAGCAGAATCCCGCCCACAAACGGGAAAAAAGTCAAGCCTGAGCAAGCGGATTATAAATAAATAAAAACCATGCATTAGCTTAATGGTTCTTATGCAAGGGATTATGCAAGATTCTTTACAATTCAATATTCGAATTCTATTTCTATTCTCATTTTGATTTCTTTACATTTTCCATTACAAGGCCTGATATCTGCAGGGATGTGGCTTGTGGATGTGGCATGGTGGCGCAAGTGTGTGTGTGTGTGTGTGTGTGTGTGTGTGTGTGTGTGTGTTAGGGGGTCAAACATTAGCCTGATTTTATTTAAAAATAAATAAATGCCTAATGAGAGCAGCACGGTGGTTCGGTGGGTAGCACCGCTGCCTCACAGCAAGAAGGTCCTGGATTCAATCCCAGGGTGGCGCAATGTGGAGTCTGCATGTCCTCCCCGTGTCTGCGTGGGTTTACTCTGGGTACTCTGGTTTCCTCCCACAGTCAAAAGACATATGTGTTATGTAAATTGTGGTTAATTGATGGTAAAGTAGCCCTGTTTGTGTGTGTTTGTGTGTGCCCTACTATGGACTGGCGCCCCGTTT
>JAUZSV010098670.1:0-14145 GCA_034780495.1 Parotocinclus cesarpintoi
GAGAGCGAGAGACAGACAGAGAGCGAGAGACAGACAGAGAGCGAGAGACAGACAGAGAGCGAGAGACAGACAGAGAGAGAGACAGAGAGAGAGATATGGAAAAATAATCCCTGCATTTCAGAATTGATTAGCATTTGGTATGTTCCCCCTTTCGCTGTAAACACAGCATCCACACCATCTGTAAAACCTGATGATTCATGTTATTCAGCCTGATTTCACAATATTCCAAACAGCATCTTGTGATGTTGCTGAATGCTTGGCGTTCTGTGCCTTCAAGTGCCCCCCTAAATGACCAGTGTGGATTCATTCAGGTGACTATAGAGAAGAGGCCATGGCAATCCTTTTGCTGCAGTATGAACCATTCTTTACAAAGATCAAAAGCCAGCATTTTCATTAGAGCTCTCAGACTTTTGGCCCACATTGTAGATGCATGGATAGATGCTTAGATGGATCTGCATGGACAGATGGCCAAACATATATAATGTTGTAAAGCTGCTTCGAGACGATGCTCCGATGTGAAAAGCGCTATGGAAATAAATTTGAATCCATTTGAATTGGATGTAAATATCTAGAGGGGTTGCTGGGTGAAAAGCTGATTGGACAGATCTGTATGGATTAGACAGGAATTCATTCAGTAGTGTTATAGTGTTCAATCTGTGTGTCCTGTTGTGTAGAGTAGTGTGTTTTACGATATTCAACAGGTCCCGCCCGCCCTCTCTCCGGTACCTGAGGTTGAGAAGCCACTGAGTCTGCAGGGTTGGTACCACGGTGCAATTCCACGCGTTGAAGTTCAGGAGCTTCTCAAGAACGACGGAGACTTCCTGGTCAGGCAGAGCCAAGGCAAACAGGAGTACGTTTTGTCTGTGCATTGGGGTGGCCAGTGTCGGCACTTCCTCATTCAGAGCACAGAGGTACGTCAGAATCTTCATTGTCTTACATCCTGTCGGTCTCTCTCCATTGTGTCACATCCTGTAGGGGTAAAACGTGAAAGAATTGTGAAAAGTACAACCTCACGACCCCCCCCCAAGCAGCACAGAATACATCCAAAACATGCTGCAGGTACCAAATGAGCTCTATTGTTAGTTTTGTTCTGGAGCTCAAAGGTCACTGCTGCTAGAAATATTGTTTATTAAGTTAAATGCATGAGGAAAGAATCGTCTTTTTAAAGAATATATAACTACGTACCAGTATTACGGTTGATTTTATGCATCGTCTGTACCTTAAGCTCAAAAGCAAAGACTCGTAGTTCAAACATCATCCATATCTTGACCAGTTAGTCTGTCAAATCGTCCATCTGTGTGCAAATGGTGCATGTGTTGTGTTCAGGGTCTGTATCGTCTGGATGGGGAAGGTTTCCACTCGATCCCGCTGCTCATGAACCATCTCCTGAACTCCCACAGAAACATCACCAAGAGAACAGACGTGGTTCTGAAGAGGCCAGTCCTGAAGGTAGAGTTTGCACGCCATTCCGCGCTGCTTTATTTACTTGATTTGTTTGTACGGTGAGTGGAGAGACGGCCTCGAGCGAGAGCATTCGTGTGCAAGAAATACCTCAACGAGTGGGCCGTTTCCCTGTGGGTAATTCATATAGAGAGGAACAGATGCAGTTTTTAAAAGAAATCAATAACCCTTTTGTGCTTCCAAACTTCCACCCCTGTTCGAGACGTAATAAAGCACGACTGAAACTGATGCAGAACTGCACTAGGAGGGAGGAAGTGAGGACAGGAAATGGTCAAGTGAACAAAATAAAGCTTTTAATAATATGTGCAGTTGTGTGTATGATTCATAGAGGTTAGATCTTATCGTTTACTTGAACAGCTATGAATAAAACATTACCCATCATCAACCATGAGCGATCAAGCATGTTTTATATGGTCAAATTTAACATATACCACATGTAAAACCAAAAACAGTCGATCAAAGGACAATACAGTGTTCCCTCGCCACTTCACGGTTCACCTTTCGTGGGTTTTCAAAAAAGAATAATGGAAAAAATATATGCCGGTTTTTCGCTGTTTTGCGGGTTTTTGCCGAACTCTATCTGCACATGCCTAGTACGTGTGGTACAGTTAACGTATACGTACACATGTATTTGATTAACTTTTACATAAAAAAAAAAAAATCACAATGTATAAACCAAATGTATTAAAAATATTAATTCTAACAATAAAGGAACGTTATAAATTATAAAATATTAGGATTTACAGTAAATAGAGTATTTACTCAGTGGATGAATGCTCACCAAAAACGGGAAGTAACACTAGAGCATCGGCCGCCTGAGTCGCTACTTGGCGACATGACAAGTTTTTATTTGTGGTTTTGTGTTCGCTGTTTGTGAAAGTTTCATTATAGACCGAATTCATTCAAGCCCTATGATGTTACCCAAACGTTCTGCAAGTTCTACTGCTAAAATAGTGTAGAAATATTTACATAAATAGAGCGTCTCTACTTTGCGGATTTTCGTTTATTGCGGGTGGTCCTGGAACGTAACCCCCCCCATAAACGATGGAACAGTGTACATGTAAAACATCCGATATCACTGCCAATTTAAAAGCCACGAAAAAAGTTACAAATTCACAAAAAGTCACAGTGTAATTGCAGAGATACCACATGCCTTCCTTTTCTTACAGCAGGTCTACTATTGTCATTGCATTCTTTGAACACCAGAGGGCGCAGTCATACATACATCATACATGGTGCATCTTCCTTCATATCTTCTCGAGTGGAAACTAAAGGGATTTGGGATTAGCACGGTGCTTTCCACACACGTACAACAAAAGTGTTTTATTAAACTGGGCATGACAAGGTCACATTTTCAGCTTAAGGCTTAAGATCAGTTATTTTTGTTCTAATTATTAGAAGCATTTGAATGGCAAGAAACTGGAGGTTTTTGTTTTAAAACCGTGTACAGGAAACGCATTGTTTAAATAAAATGGAAACATTTTGATTGAAAAATGAACATTGGTGATTCGAATCGTTAACGGAGTGCATTAATAGATTTCAATGTATTGTCACTGCACAGTACTAGTATAATATTGTGGACTGTGGTGGCCTAGTGGTTAATGTACTGGACTATGGACCATGGTTCAAATCCCACCTCTGCCACAGGGTCCCTGAGCAAGGCCCTTAACCCACAATGGCTTGAATTGTAAGACTGTATTCATTGTGAGTCGCTGTGGATATAATAAGTGTATAAATATAATCAAAATAAATAAGTGCAGTGGTTGGGGTATCGTGTCGTTACTCCATTAATACTAAATGTTACCGTATCGTCCTTTCCTCAGTCTGTCTTTTTCTTCTCTTACTTTTTAGGATAAGTGGGTCTTGGAGCATGATGATGTCATTCTAGGCCAAAGCATTGGACGGGTGAGCACCGAGATCAGTAATATCTTTTTAATCTGCGTAATTTGGAGATACTCGACAGTCAGTGCAGCCCATTAGCATTTTAGATAAGGCGGTATAACCGTAAGCAATTAAAGCCATTAGATTAATGGACTGACATAAACATTCTCACAGTGCTGTCATCCTGTTGGACTGCTGTCAGAGGCAGTTAAACATAAAAGCCTGATTTTGTTGTGGGTAGTGTGGGGTGAGAACGACATTGTAACGCAGGAAGTTCTATAATCAGTTTAAAAAAAAAAACCCAGAACTGCATGACTTAACAACCTGACCTGATGAAACAAGGAACAACACAACATGACTCAAAAACACAACTACACACTTTGCAAAGGCAGAAGTCGAGCGGTGGTGTCAGAATATCAGCAGGCGTAGGGGGTTTTTTGTTGCAGAAATTACATCTGAGAGTGAAATCAAATCAAAACTGACATCTAGAAAAATACCAAGCTGTTATGGATAATAATAATCCAGGTTAATATTTACACTGTAGGTAAATATAGTTGGTTCCTAACAATAATCGGGGGTTTATTAGTAGTCTGAAATGTCAGAAACTCATGTTTCATCTTTAGCTGTTATTCATTTGACAGGCAAAAAAACATGGCAGCTATAAAATAAAACGGTGATGTTTATTTAATGACGCACTTTCCAGAGGCAGAAGGATCATGGGGACAAACTATTGTGTAACTGATTACATTTTGAAAAAAAGAAATACAATAAAGTCGTGTAAAAATGAGTAAAATAGTCATGATTTTAGCTATAGAAAAGTTTATGCAATCAGATCTGTCGCCATCTAGAGGTCATACAATATAAACGTCCTTATAATATGTCTACACTTGCAGTTTAAATCTATATAAGCAGATCTAAATATATTTTAATGCCTCATAACAATACTTAAATAACACGTAAATAAATTATAATCTTTTCTGTCCAGATTTGTGTTAAAGGATTAATTAGGGTGTATCCAGTTACAGGCTGTATTTAGTTTATTTATTGCACTGATTATTTCTAGAAATCAGAAATCATTCATGTTTTGTGTTTCTGAAATCCGTACAAGACCAGATAAACTTCTGATTGATGATGACAGTGTGTGTGTGTGTGCGTGTGTGTGTGTGTGTTTTTTTTTAGGGGAACTTCGGGGAGGTGTTCAGCGGGCGTCTGCGCTCAGATAACACACCGGTGGCAGTAAAGGCCTGCCGTGAAAACCTTCCTATAGAACTGAAAAACAAATTCCTTATGGAAGCAAGGTACACTCTCTCACCCACTCTCTCTCCCTCACCCTCAACCTCTCCTTCACCCTCTCTGATCAACTTACTCACTCATCCACCCAGTCACTCACAAACACTACATAACCACCTGTGTGTGTGTGTGTGTGTATGTGTGTATGTGTCTTTGTGTATGTGTATGTGTGTGTTTCTAAAGAATCCTGAAGCAGTATGACCATCCAAACATAGTGAAGCTGATCGGTGTCTGCACACAGAAACAACCCATCTATATCATCATGGAACTGGTGCAGGGTAACAAACTGTCTCACCCACCACCGTGTCTCACCCATCACCCCGTCTCACCCCTCACCCTGTCTCACCCCTCACCCTGTCTCACCATTTTAAAGGGCAGGAATAGCAATAAAATCTACACAGTTCACATTTGTTGCCTGATATTTGCTTATCTGGTGTTTTTGCTCGCAGGAGGAGACTTCCTATCCTTCCTTCGTTCTGAGGGACACAACCTGGAGCCCAAGATGCTGATCAAGATGGCAGAGAACGTGGCGTCTGGCATGGAGTACCTGGAGAGTAAGAAGTGCATCCATCGGTGAGTGGAAGAGAGGAGAGTAGCAGTGAAGATGTGATTAGTGATGAGCTTAAACAGCTACTCTGTGTTTAGAAGAGAAGGTGAGATGATGAATGTATAATGATAATGATAAACCTCTGAGCTCTAGCTATTTAGCAGATGCTCTAAACCAGAGCGACTTACCTTAACTGCAGGTCAGTACTGGGATCTGACTTTACACTACTCTCACATCCTGAACGTTTTGATGGCTGGAATGTTTTGTTCGTGATTTGTTCCTCATAACGTTTAGGGAGTTTTGTCTTTCCACTGCCACCCTAGGCCTGCTCAGTTTGGGCTTAGATAATAATATACTACTCACCGACTGTTTTCCTCGTTCCCTGAACCTGCCCACAGGGACCTGGCTGCCCGGAATTGCCTGGTGGGTGAGAAGAGCGTGGTGAAGATCAGTGATTTCGGGATGTCCCGTTAGGAGCAGGACGGCGTGTATTCGGCCACCGGCGGCTTGAGGCACGTCCCGGTTAAATGGACCGCACCAGAGGCTCTTAACTACGGTACAGTCCATACACACAGAACGTTGTATAAGCCTCATTCTGCTAATCGTCGTTTAACCTGTGCCCCCCTGCCAACTGTATGACCCTGAGCAGGTGGCGCACTCATCAGAATGATATTATTCCCTACGCCAATGCAGGGCTCAGAGTCACGCTTTTGCTGCCCCCTGTCTGTTTCAGGGCGCTACACCAGCGAGAGCGACGTGTGGAGTTTTGGAGTTCTGCTGTGGGAAACGTTCTCCAGAGGAATGACGCCCTACACCAGCATGACCAACCAGCAGACCAGAGACGAGATCGAAAAAGGTCATATCATGTCTCTTTGTCTTGATTGGTGATTCTACAACCCTGGGTTACGCTCCAAACTAGCTCTGACTTAAGCTCTTATTCAAGGGCAGATTTATTTCTATAGCACTGTTACAGTGTTTTTCTCAAAGCAGCATTACAAATTTATATTATCTGAGGCCAATCACAAAATGAGCAAGCAAGGGCGACAGTGGAAAGGAAAAACTCCCTAAATGTTATAAGGAAGAAACCTTTAAAGGATCAATTCTAAAAGGGACAGACCTTCTTGGGTTGGGCTGCTTATTGGCGGGTGTGTTTTGTACTAATTCTGAATCATCCCGATGTTGTGTTTTCTAGGTTACCGTATGTCGGCCCCCACTGGCTGTCCAGACGAGATCTACAGCCTCATGTCTCGCTGCTGGCAGTACGACCCCAGGAAACGTCCCTCCTTCCAAAAACTCAGGACAGAGCTACGCTGCCTGTGCCATTAACACACACTGGCCATGCAACAGCTGTGTGTGTGTGTAAAATTGAATGTAAATTGATAAAACGTATTTTATAAGGACAGAGCTTTTGATATGCGTGTGTGATGTATTTAAATTGAAGCCGTACAGTAAGTTATGACTGCAGTCTGTTCAAGGCCTTTGATCTCTCGTTAATAAAGTCTGTGACATGAAGACGTTTGTTAAGGTTGTTGTGCTTGGCGTGCTCAACGATCTAACCTGATCTAACCTGCATTACGAGACGTCCTTCATCTGGTCGTACCCCGCGTGACTGACAGCTCCGGCGTTTAACGTGTTCGAGATAACAGCCGACACGTGATGTGTCCTGGTTTCATAAGCCATTAAGACTTGGCTCGCTTCTCTTCTGTCGCTCAGCAGGTTTAATGAGAACTCGTAAAGGAATAACTCTGTAACATTCCACTGCTTTAACAGTTTAGAACACAGCCTGGTGATTTTCCAGCTGTCTATTGGAATTCTTGCTCTTAATCGAGCATTTTGTTCTTAGATTTTACTGTCGTGGGCATGTAGGGTCTGAATTCCTTCAGGTTTAGCCCCATATAGGGTGAGGAGGGAGTCGAAAAGAAGCATGATTGATGAAGAAGCTTATTGCAACAAAATAAAAAATTCAATAAACAAGTGGCAAAAAGCAAGGTATTAGATGGGTCATGCCTCAGTGAGGTAATAGGATTATCTATTAATAACTAATTATTCCAATAGCAACAGAAACATCTGTAATACACTCCTGGCTGAGAAATGCACCGAAATTGCAAAGCTTTTAATTTTCCTGACAGCGTATTTGGTCAGGAAAGGAACAAGAATTAAATGAAGAGATAAAGTAACTTAGTAAGGGATAGCCTTTTTCGTTCAGTTTCCTTAAATGCTTGATTCTTGTGAGTAAACTTTGTTCATTTATTCGTTCGTTTTAGTATCTGCTTAATCCTGGGCCTAGTTGGCAGCACAGGGCACAAGGCAGGGGCATTCCCAGACAGGGCGCCAATCCTTCATAGTGGGGGAAAACGGGAAAGGCTTTAACCAGTGGATGAGTAGGTGCTTCCCTGATAGTTTGCGTTTAAGGTCTGACTAAATATTCTGTATAGGGTTCGGATCTTGACCAGACCAAAACATCTGATGTCTGATGGATTAGTTTGAGTGTTTGTTTAAAAAGAAATGTTGTTTCTCTTTAGTGAGAGATTTTTTTAAGCAGTAGAGCTGCATTGATCGTTGGATTTCTTGTCAGACCTTTTGAAGACTTACATTTAAGTGTCTTCACACGGCAGCTTGGCAGAGGTGGGATTTGAACCTAGGACCTTCAGGACCAGAGCCTTAACCACTATACCACATAACCACTTTCTATATTTTCCACAAAACTTCATTCTGTCCTTGTTTTTCTTAAACTTCAGCAACCTTTAACACACCATCTAGATACAAAACATGCTTTAGTCAAACTTCTGCTTATTGTTCTTCTCTAAAGACGGGCTTTCTGTCCTCTTGATTTTTGTCACTGAGAACAGTTTTTTTTTTTTTTTTTGGGCCTACACATAGTGTGTGTGTGTGTGTGTGTGTGTGTGTGTGTGTGTGTGTGTGCAGCAGCACAAAATATGAGAATGCAGGACTGTGGCTGGTATGAAGGTTCACGCTAAGTGCTGTAGTAGACTCAAAAATTTCTGAACAACCTTTAAATGATCAATATACATCCCAGTTTTTACAGTTTGAATGTTTGTCAAACGTGTTTGATAAAAAAAATGACTAATGTTTACTCCCCAAAATGTAAATATTAAATTTATATACATAGGAAATGTTTACGAACAATAAAATCGTATCTATGTATTTAAATTACAAGCAGCATAATTAAATACACATTTAAAAATACACAAAACTTTATATTTTCATATTTTATTTTATAGTTGCATAGTACAAATATTACAGCAAACAAACAAGCATCTCCAGTGGCCTGGTGGTAAGATCCAGGCAGGATTAATTATTTATTTTAGATCTATTATCTTATTTATTTTAGATGGTACCGTCTATTATCTTATTTATTTTAGATGGTACCGTCTATTATCTTATTCATTTTAGATGGTACCGTCTATTATCTTATTTCTTTCAGATAGTATGTCTATATTCCTGGTACTACCCCTGTACTGCTTCATCTAGTGCGTTATTAAGTGACATTTCACACAGAGTTTGCTTTGTGCTTACTTTATATAAGTGGTAATTGTCATACTGTTTTGTAAAGCTGTTTTAATAATCACTTCTGATTACCGTACGTTTGTTGATTAAGTATCCTTTCTTTATATTAAGTGCTGTATATTTATATTATATTTAATTCAGGCCAGACTTTTTTAATTGCTTGTTCCTCGGATGTTCCTACTTAAGAAACTACTGAGGAGGGAGGATAAAAAATACAAACAAATATATATTTTTTAGCAGTTTAAAATTTCTCGAGGACTATGTGAAATCAATCAGGAGGAAGAAATAAAAAATACATTTTTATTTAAATTTAAATTTTTTATTGTAACCTACGATTAAATTAAAGTGAATCTGTAAAAAAAATTAAATGAACAGAAGAAAACCATTGGCTCTCTACCGGAGGGTGGAAAAAACTAAAAAATAATGTTGTTTTTTAAATTTATTTTTATTTCAACCATTGGTGCTGTAGCGGATCCAAGAAATACCAAAAAAATGTTTTTTATTTTTAAATTATTCTTCAAATATGATCGTCGGCGGATCCGCAAAACAAACAATAAAAAAAGTCTTTATGCTATGTCACCACACAAAGTGGGCATAAAAACAAAATTGTGTAATGAATCACGCTGTTTAAGGCTATTAGAAAATATAAACTAATATCATATTTCACGATTGTTGCTGTAACCAGTTCTCGCGTGCCTGGGGGTGTTAAATGTGCAATGATCCTTCTTCATACCTATGGTTTTTAATCCTCTGTGAACTTCTGTGAACTTCTGTGAACGCGTGAAGTTTGTGGTATGCAAGAGAACCTCTCGCCTCACTAATTAGTCTGTTTTGCTATAGTTCACCTTACATTCCTGAACATCATTTACAGGTCCACTTGTTATTTACCCTATATAAGCGCATGCTATTATATATGATACTATATACTGTATACTAGTAGGCTAGTCGTTTGAGCAGAAATATGGGTGTGGCAGAGACATAACCAAGATTGGTGGTCACATAGTCAATGCTGTTTAAGTAGGCTAGCGAAAATAGTGCGCACATTCTCCAGAAAGCGCTACAAATTGGCCGACACTAAACGTCTGGCACTAGGGAGCAAATTTGGTCACACCTTAAACCCATGTAATGATGTGATTGTTTGTTTGGTGATTTGTACTGCATCTGGCATGCACTAGTCACTAGTAGTGGAAGTTAGCAGGCCAAATTGTGTTTTAAAAAGTTATAAAAGCCACGTGTTCGCTCTTATACATGTAGTGCAACACTCTACCACTAGAAGGCAGTCGGCATTTAACGATAACAGCAGCTTTTTGTTTTTTTTTAAACCAAACACTAAATGAAATGTGAACGTGAAATGATTTTACATTTTTTAAGAATAAGCACATTTAACTATTTACACACTGAGAACGGAACAAAACAACCTTCGTTCTTATTAGAGTTTTACAGACACGTTTTATATCAGTTTCTTGAACAGAGACTATATTTATCATGCGTAACAAAAAGATCCAGTTTATTGATGATAAAATGGATGATAAATTAAGACTTAGATTTTACTTCTAGCTCATTTAACCAAAGAATTCACAAAATGCCATGCTAGCTGAATTCAGTGCAGGGTCAGAAGTAAGCCAAACTCCAGAAAGTATGATTTTTGGATCATGTTTAGATCATGGTTATGATGAGATCAGAGCTTAAGTGTCTAATAAGAAAAGCAAACAGCCCCCGTGTTAAAATATCCAAGCTGTTCAGTGTGAGAGTCGAGATACGAGCAAACAAAACAGGTTTCCCTGTTACTGAACTGCAGCAAGTATGATAAATGAAGTCGTTAAAAGAAACAGCGAAACTGTTCATCATGTGATTACTTCAATTATTATCATTACATATTCTTGCGTTTCAGAATTTGAGATCTGCACTCCATGTGTCCCTACTGAAAAAAACTAAACAAACCAGCATGATACTTGGTGGTGACCAGTGTTTGTTGTGTTTTGAACATGTTTTTGTTGGGATGCTGGTGACTAGCACATGCTGGTTGAACAACAAAACCAGCAAGATCATACTGGGCAACCAGCTTTGCCAGCAAGTTTATACTGGTCAACCAGCAAAACCAGCAGCAGCAAGGATCTGATGCTGGTCAATGCTTGTTTATTTTAGCAGGGGTTTGTGGTCTGTGACAAAAATCCGGCATAAAATAACAAATAACAAACAAAACGTGCATATAATGAGAGAACCTTAAAGTAAATCCTAGAAAGGTTTATGACAAAAAATAAATAAATAAAAATAAACTGCTCACAAAAATATTTTATATATTTGAATTGAAATATCGCCTGATTTTTGTGAGCAGTTTATGTGTTACTTAATTTATTAAGCAATGATTAAATACAAATTAAGGAAACTAATTTCAAATATCAGAGCTCCCCAATTCATGTAGGTTTTTTTTTTTCACAGCTTATTTAATAAGAATTAAAATGTTTTTACTTTTGGGATTTCACATTTTCATTTCACATGCACTATATGCACACAAACATATACATAGATAATATATAATAAGTTCTATATAATAGTACATAAATACATCAATAATAGTCAGATTCATACCAGTTAAGGGTAACTAATTAACCTCTTTGAAATGTTTAGAACGATTAATTACCGTCTTTGGAATGTGGAACATGCAAACTGCACACAGACAAATAACAAGGTCACAATCGAACCGGGGATCTCTTCATGACCCATTATATAAGCAGCACAACATCAAGAGTGAAAAAAATTAACTTTTAAAAATATATGTACTTTTCAGATTTGATGAGTATTTAGTATGTTCTTCCATGGTTCCACCAGTGACACACTCTTAATGTTAAAGAGCTTCATAGATCCCATTATTTTAAAGAGCACATTATTATGTTCCTGAATTTCTCAACTGCCTCCATAAATGCTTGATGGAGTTTAGGTCAGGTGACTGTGGAGGCAAGACTACAGAAATACCAGATCACATTCCCTCCAATTCTTGTGCTGATGATATCATTTGTAACGAGACTTAAAGTTGTATTCAATATAGAAAGCATAAAATATACAATATATTTCTACTCCATTCTAAACTTCAGCAGGTCGTCTTGACCGTGACTGCATGCCTAAAACCATATTGCCATTAATGAGCATTTGAACAGGTGTACCTAATAAAATGGCCAGTGACTGTATGTATATAGTCGATCAGCTCATCTTACACAATACTACTACTAGTAATAATAACAGTGGTGTTAGGGAGTGTGCTGCTGTGCCTGCAGTTCCAGGTTTAAACCC
The DNA here is from genome assembly GCA_034780495.1 of Parotocinclus cesarpintoi. Taxonomy (NCBI): domain Eukaryota; kingdom Metazoa; phylum Chordata; class Actinopteri; order Siluriformes; family Loricariidae; genus Parotocinclus; species Parotocinclus cesarpintoi. The sequence continues at coordinate 11,996 of JAUZSV010098670.1, forward strand.
CAGGCTGGAGGTGCGACTGGAGGGTCAGGTGTTGTGGTTAAAGCTATAGCCTGCACACCCCCTGCAATCCTCACCAGGAGGAGCAGGAGTAAAACCTTATGCATTGAATATTAACTAATGAAGCAGCATCATAACCAGGTAGGAGTTTAAAGGGGATTGGGCATTCTCAGTCGCTGCACCTAAACTTTGGAACAGCCTTATATTTCACATTAAATCCTCTCCTACACTCGACATTTTTAAAACAAAAATAAAAACTCATTTATTCGCTTTGCCGTTTTAATCCCTTTAGAGATTTTGTTTGACTTAGTGGTTTTTCTTGATCTTAGGGACTTTTTATTTGTTTTTGATTATGTATGTATGTATATGAATGTGTGTATGCATGTATGTGTGTATGTATATGTGTGTGTATTTATTTAGATTAATTCTATATAGGGACTATGCTTTTTTTATTTGGTTATTCTATTGTGCAGCACTTTTGTTGACACTCGCTGTCTTTGGAAATGTGCTATATAAATAAAGTTGTCTTGTCTTGTCTAACATCTGTCACATAGCAGCTGGTTCCATTAATGTCTCGACACAGCTCCAGTCTACTATAGGACAGTCTTCAGAGATCAGGGGTTCAACTTACTCACGGTCACCATAACATCTTCTCCCAGTTTGGCTATTCTTATGGATGTGAATCCATGCCTTATTCACACATTGTTCCCAGTTCTTGGAGAGAAAGCGAGGACTCAGTTACTACCAATCAGAAGTTTGTGTGTTTCCTATCAGCTGCCGACCAGACACTTTTGGGCCCTTGAGTAAGACCCTTTAACTGCTTAGCTTAATTGGGGATCAGTCTAAACAATCTATTATATCACAAGCTGTCGACCTAACTGCCCAGAATTAAACGTTTAATGGGGACATACAAATCAATGGATATTATGAAATTATTATAAGACATGGGTCACCTTTCATCTCATCTAAGATCTTCAGGATCTATGTATTAAAACCTGTAATTGTCACTTTTCTGCAGTACCTGTATGTCCAGGACAGAATGCGACTATACCAGGAGGTTGAATTCCTAGAAACAGGAAACACACCTTAATATCACAACACTCTGAAAACGACTGCTCTTCTGGAATGTAACACAAACTTATAAGGACTTTTGATGTGGTCCTTAAAATCTCCTACATTAAATAACACTCCTTCATCCTTCTTAACCCTTTAGAGTGTTTATTAGGATGGGAGCATGCTAACAGTACCGGCTTATGTGTGACTTAAAAGTTGTTTTTAAGTTGAAGTTAAGAATAATGGCAGAGTTCAGCCCTTTAATTTGCACTTTGGGTTTAATGGATCAAATATATGCAAGTTATTTGCATATTTTTTTAAAAAGGAGGATAGAAAGCCACGTCTGCACTGAGCAAATTTGATTTTTTACAACGCACTAAATTCAACTAAATATCAAACTAAATTTAACTAGGGGTCAAACTTTTCCTGTGAGAGTATATTTAGGTTTCGGGTGCTCATAAATTTGTGTTGTGCCTCTGATCTTTACAGGATAATTCATTGGGACGTACTGCACGTTGTGTAACAGCGAAATGGGTAAATCACGTTGGAGATAAGCTACAGTATAGATGTTGTTTGTCTAATAATTGGTTAAGCCTGTCCTCGTATGGATTGCACCAGTTTCTTTTAGAAGATATTCCAAACAATTCCATGTACGTGACAGGACTGAGATCCAGTGATTTTGCTGGCCAGACAAATACTCAAATTCAAGACCATATTTAGACAGTATTGCTTTAATAGCCCAAATACAATACTACAATTCTGCCTTGCTACACAACATCTCAGTAAATATGGGTCCTCACCAATCGAACCTAATCCACTTTACGCCACAACAGTCCTACTGACTGCAAAGCTTTTGTCCAGTGACTTTAGAATGAATAACCTCGCACTAGTAGAAACCTGGTGTTGCTTTAATCCTGAGAGTGGACCAGGTGTTTTCTGGTGACCATAACTGTCCACCAACTGGACCAAACACTGGCAGCTTGGGAGAGGTGGGATTTGAATACTGGCCCTCCTGGTCCATAGCCCAATAACTTAACCACAAAACTGCTTAGTATCAGGCAACCCAGTTAAAGGGTTAAAGGGATTAAAAAATAAATATA
>JAUZSV010098781.1:0-14143 GCA_034780495.1 Parotocinclus cesarpintoi
ATAATAGGATTTGTTTCGGTACTTTAGGATTTGGTCCGAATAAGCGGCTGGTCCCATTAACCGGTGGTCCAATTAACTGGAATCGACTGTATTTAAAAACACTAATAAATATGCTGCTTACAAAATTAGGGGATATTTAATTTTGAAATAAATCTCATGGTGATGGGCTATCAAATGACCTCTGTGTCACAAAGCACCACAAAAAACAGAGCAATGATGCATGTCTCCTTAGTATTTAATCTTTACCTCTGTTAAAAAAGAATTCTTTTCCCTTTCAGGTTTTTGTAGACAGTTCAGTCGCCCAACTTAATACGGTTACACATGGGCTGTGCAGATTTGGGAGTGACGATGAAGCATAAACATAGTTAGGCTTCAAAGAGAGGGAGGAGGGGAGTATGCTTTTATCTGAAACATGAGTGGGAGACTAAACTGCAAGTTTCAACCAAGCAAGAGCAACACCTGATATCTCTCATCAGCTGATTAAACAAGGGGAATCAGGTGTAGTTCCTGCTTGGTTTGAACCAAAACCTGTGGTCGACGTCTGATCTGAATGGTTCTGTAGAAACTCCAACAGAACAGCAGTGTATCGAGTGTGAAACTCTCATACACCGTTACCCTCATGGTACCGGTTCATGATTTCTTTTACAGGTACTTTCAGATTTACGGCAGGGCTACGAGCCGACAAATCCTTTCAAGCTGAATTTATCATAAACCGACATGCTTAATTAAAAAAGTATAGCTCATAACATTAAACATACTTAAAACAAGACCATGACCAGAGCTTTTCCTCATTACATTTCCCAGCGCTTATCACTCTTTAAACCTTAAACATGCTCAAAACACTTACATTAAACCACAGTTGGGCAAACAAGAAGTGTTTTCTAAGTATTAAATAGCTCATGTAATGAAAAAGTAATGGCCTTTTTCTAATGACTTTTTCCAGTGTTTGCTACTCAATACTAAGTTCATTACTGCACATCTCTTTCCAAGAAAAATTCTAAATTCATATGACTGCATCCAAAACTGCGTACTTCCATACTAAGCAGTATGCGTGACTGAGTAGTGTGTCTGAGTAGGTAGTATGCTTAAAACAGTACACGAAATGTCCCCGGATAGAGTATTCTTTCGGCAGCCATTTTTAAGTTTGCAAACAATGTATGCTATCCAATCCCATGATTCAACTGGAGCAGAAGGCATTCGCAGCTAAGAAAAAAAGCGGTGGCTCTTTGTGGAAATAAGATAAAACCACAAAAGTAAACATATTATTAAAAATATTATGGTTATGTAAAACTACATTTTTTATCCATGGCTGTGTGATGTCATGTGTCACATGACATTGGAATGATGGCAGACGTAGTTCTGAGCATCACAAGTTCTGTGCATACTATAGAAAGAGGACAAGCAGTGCGTACTCGTTCAAATCAAGTGCTTAGTGTTTAAGTAAGTGTACATACTGCGCAAGTATGTTTCTGCTGAATGTGTACTTATTTACAGTATTGGATTCCCATTATAAAGTCAGATCGTAAGTTGGGCCATCGTAAAATGGGACGTACCTGTATGGAGAAATCACAGACCAATTATAATTATAACCACAATATCCACAAACCACTACTGAAATCCCAGTAGAGGAAGTAGATACTGTTCTGAAGGGCTTATTAGCTCTACCTGCAACCCAGCTACTATATGTGTGCATATAATAGTACCTTTCATTTAATTAAGGTGCTAACTATGAAACAGTTGTATATTTTATAATGCAGTATAAAGCTCTACGCTGTAATACGTGACTAGTGAGAGCTGCTTACCTTCTACAGACGAAGTATGCGGGAAACACAATCTGCAAATCTCCTGACTGCTAAGAGTATAACAGTCCAGTCATTGTGTGTATTGTAGAGCTTGACAATATGACATGTATTCTGTTTATTACGCCATCTGATTCACCGGCATTTTTGAATACCATATCATGCTCCCATACATACATACATTTTGTTTAATTTTTGGATTCTTCAGAAACTAAAAAATAAGTGTTATTTAATCTATAGTGAAGCTAAATTACAGTATTTTTTAAAACATCTGTTTCTAGCAATTGTTTTTAACTGCAATGTATTTGTTAGGAGACCTACCTCGCGCTCCCGTGCGAGCCACCGTCCTCACTGACTGCCGTAACAGAGCAATCAGTGAGACGGTTTATATGCACAATCTAATTGACGATGTGATGACGAACACCTGAGGTTCTCGTTATTTAAGCACCAGCCTCAGTACTGCTCGTTGTCACGTAGTTACAATATGCTTGGTTTTTCACTCGGCTCGCACTGCAAGACAGTGATTTTGAGACTGGCCCATTTATCCCGCCTAGTCAGTGACAACCTGGGGCTTCTAGTGCCAACGTATGTGTAGGGGGGAAACCCTCGAGGTAATTTAGCCTGTCAGGGACGTATCAGGGTTCCCCGAGGCTCTGCCTCCCTCCTGCACGTTGCTAAGCGTCACTCCGCTCGCGTGGCTGCTCCATTTGGGACGCGCCCCGACGCGGCTTCTTCTCGCGCCTTCGCGCTCGAGCAAACGCTCGCTTCCCTGACGACTCAGCACCCCGCGAGGCCGAATCATCAACGCACTTGCCAGGAGATTTCCCCTTTCTGTACTCTGGGGAGACTTTTGCTCCACCTTTTGTGTTACCCCTCATCCTTTTGATGTCGTTCGTCCCCCTATCCCGCATCTTTGGGTCCTCCCTCCAGTCCTGTAACAGTATTATAACCGTTTCTACTAATTTAAAAACATTCAAGAAATTGTGCATTGTTTTGCATTGTTTACAAAACAATTATAAGCAAATGAAATTATGAACTCAATATCGTAAATCGAATCGAATTGTGAGCAGAGTGTATTGTTACATCCTTTACATCTTACAAGACTCCAGTACTGACTCTTCATGTATAGAGCAGTGAGCAGGTATTAATTATCAGGATCATTTATGCTTGTGCTTATTTCCACTAATTATCAGTATAAGAATGTACATATTGTATGTTCCCAATATTATTTGGGTCACAATGTGTTGTGTAGCATCTCCCGTTTAATGTCTAATGTGTGTGTTTGTGATCTTAGTTTTTGGGTACTGTGGGTAGAATGCATAATGGGCGTTTACCAGGCAAATGCTTGTTGCCTGGTTTGACCAACAGGGCACACTGTGTACATTCTACCAGCCAAGGCATGCCACACTGGTTTCTCCAGCCCATGCCAGAGCTCCTCCTTGTTCCTGTCCTTGATCTACCTTTGCACCTGACTGTAGTTTGTTACACCCGTTTCTTGTAATTAGTCAAATTTATCCTGTCACAATATGCTCTCTGTTTGTCACATAGCATTGGATTGCTGTCTACTGCAACTCAGACCGTGTTATCTTTTGCCGTGTTGTTTGTTTTGCTTCGGTTCTTTGCTCTGTATGCCCATTGTCTGGTTTGGCCTCTATGGATAATGACAACAATTCTAAAGCAAGCCCACAACCTGCTACTAATGTCTAATGAGTCAAATGTCATACATCTGTTGGTAAAGCAGTGGAAAATGGGCACAATGGGCAGTTTCACCTCCTGCTCTAAACAGATGACCTATCTATTTAATAAATGCTTTATTTGAGTTTCTGTACACTGATCTCCAAACACACTTATCTCTCTACAACTATGCCGAGAATTTTACTGTGACTCTTTAGATCTCTTACACTCAGTGACGCCACAGAAACCAATAGAAAGTTCAAGGTTACATTCATCCTCCTTTCATACACCCCCCTGACTGAACACACGTCTTTCAGCTTGAAAGTGGATCATTCATTGGAAAGCGTGTTAGAAAAGTGCTGTGGCTCTTCAGGATCATCCTGTGGCGTTGCTGCTATACATTTAGTTTTTGCATTAAATTATTATACAAACACATTTATCCAAGTCATAAAGCTATAACAGAGGAAGTAAGCTTAAGCTTAATACCAAAGTACTCAGGTTCCAAGCCCTCCATTTTAACCGGTTAAACCAGTGATTACAAATATCCAAAGCTCATATCAGGTGTAGTCTGTCACATGTTCAGTTCAATGTGTAGGTGTGACTGGAGAAAACTTAATGATCACTTCAGAGTCTTAACAGGATAAAACAGGATAAAACCAGGAAATGTTTTCCATCTGTCCAAAGCGACAAAAAAACCCTCTCCAACCTGCTGTAAATCACACAACAGTTCATAACAACAGTACATTCATACCAGCAAGACAAAGAGGAAGAAGGAACTACATAAAAAAAAACATGGTTAAACTTTTACTGAAAACAGTGATGTAGAGATTACATTACAGTCTTTATATCATGACTTCTTTTGTTTGGACTAAATTCGACTCCCAAAAACGCTAATAATAATAATAACTCATAAAGACTATCATACACTATAGCCTGACATTTTTAGGCACCTAAAGATTACAGCCATGGACATGGTATATGTATGAAGTTTCACTGCAACAACAGCTTCTCTCTTCTGAGACGATTTAAAGATATGACAATCAGAAATCCGATTCATCTTAACAGTGTCTGATGAAGTCAAAGCAGTGTGGCTGAATAACAGAGCTCACTCACTTATAGGGGTGACTACATGCTTAAGATATGTAGACTTTTTTTAATAGATTTAGAATACTTTATATGTGTACTATGTGTACCTTGACTGGATATGTGAATGAACTTGAAGGTTATACAGACATTGTCCTATCATCCTTTTCATGTCCATGGACTGATAAGGTTATTATACTTATTATTACAGTAATAGATTTCTTATATATATGTTGTAGTGCAGCAACTGTAATGACACACAGCCTCTGGTGCAATACATTTTATTAAACACAAAGTTTTATCAAATACTGCATGCATGGACTGTGGGACAATTATGGACTTAGTAACTGCTTGAGAATTAATTCCTAGTTATGACAGTAAGCTGATATGCCGTGTTGTTTGATGTTAAGCGATGCAGGCCTGTATAAAGGCTGTCAACAGTGAGGCATGAAGATAGCACTGACACCCCTTCTAAAGTACAATAAACCAACATCATTTTTGTGAGCAGTGCAGTTGCTACTAAGTGTGTTACAACACTACCAGAGAAACACAGTTAAATAAATTCTAAAGAAATAAACAGCGGTCATATATAACAGCCTACACGATGAAGCAGAAGATAATTTAAAACAAAACATTTTTAACTCTAGTACTTATACACTGTTCGCAAAAAGAGGGGATATTTCAAAATGAATACAAAGAGGATCCCACCAAAACTGCTGGACAATCTGATCCTGTTCATGATCATACACCCTACTGAACAGTCAATGTTGTTCACTCCAGTTTAACATGCTTCTGTTCACCCCCACTTATTACTTAATCATGATAATTGAGTTTGCATCTTATACAGCTTTCTTTGACTTTTCAATTGTTTCTCTGATGATCTTGTTTAACAAAATACAATCAAATGCATCTTTTTTTAATCGCTTCAAATTCATTTTGAAATATCCTCTAGTTTTTGTGAGCATAAAGTATAAAACACAAACCGGTTTCTTCAGCTATTTCCCATTGGCTGTAGGCATACTAAAGCACTGTCTCTCCTAGATAGGTTAAGTACAACCTTTCCCTTTCCGTTTCGGTGATTATGTGTTAGCCTTCTTTTCAAAACAATGCTTGTGTAAAGTTGCTAGCTAGTAAGAAAGGCAGCTCTCAGAAACTTAGAAAACTGAGTTACATAAGCATCACAAAGCACACACTCAAGTTACACACATCACATTTCCATTTACAAAAGACAAATACTATATTTGTGGATAAAATGAGGATACACTGGGATAACAATTGTAGATGGCTCTTTTTACCAGATCATAACCAGCCTCAGCAGACTACAGTAAAACAAAACAGGAACTATTCAGATTGAGATCTCAAAGAAGAAACGTTTGTGATCGATTGGAATTACGAGAACTTCTGCATTGTTTAAAAGGTGGTCTGCTTAATTTTTACAACTAACAGCTAACAGTTGTATTTCTCATGTCAAAGTCAAACTAAAGGCAACATTAGATTTACATGTATTTATATAGCTCTTTTTTCTCTTTTCTTTTTTCTGTTTTTACGATGGAGCATTGTTTTAAAGGAGTTTTACGAAAATCTGAGCCTATAACCCTTACTGAGCAAGTATGAGATGACAGTGGCAAGAAAAACTCCCAAGAATTTAGAGGAAGAAGTTAAGAGAATTAACCTCCTTAGGTAGGCTTTCCCCTAAATTTCCCCTAAAAAGAACTAAAGAACTATAATAAATAAAATAAAATATAATAATATTGGCCATAATAAATAAAACATAATATTGTATTATTAGGGTGGCACGGTGGGTAGCACCGCTGCCTCACAGCAAGAAGGTCCCGGGTTAAATCTCAGGGTGGAGCAGCCTGGGTCCTTTCTGTGTCTGCATGTCCTCCCTGTGTCTGTGTGGGTTTACTCCGGGTACTCCGGTTTCCTCCCACAGTCCAAGACATGCATATTAGGTTAATTGGTGTCTCTAAAGTGGCTCTTTGTGTGTAACTGTGTGTGTGCCCTACGATGAATTGGCGCCTTGCCCTGAGTTGCCGGGTGGGCACCGGCTGGCCCACGACCCCGTGTGGATTGAGCAGAAGATAAATGGATAAATTATTATGAGTATGGAATATATAAAATACACAAAAATATAAAAAACAAAACTAAATAATATAAGACAATATTGCATATAAAATATATGAATAATATACTGAACATAATAACAAAATAAGAGATTATGCATATCAGCATTATTTAGTCTAGTAAATCTTACTGAACACACAGATTGGCTGGAAATACAAATATTAACGACTTATATCCAAAATGTCTGACTAGCCCATAAATGAGATTAGAGGTACGGGTAGTAGAGGTGCATTACACTAGTAAAATGTACAGATATTTTAAAGCTGCAGTCACACTACACTTTCAGGAGCAAAATCACATTCATTTCAAATGTGTGATTCAACACAGCTGACTTCTAGGAACGCCTAAAACTCTCTGTCCCAGGTCCAAATTTGATGAACACTGATATGCAGTTTCTTAACCACATCTAATAGCGAGTGCTCTATTTGCACTGAAGGGCGGGGCATTGTATAAGTACTGTAGAGCAAAACTGAAGGAAATTCTAAATCAAGCATGACATTTTATATAACATGCACTGATTTTTCTAGCTGGGAATTTGAGGACTCCAAAACCTTCTCTAAAGCAGAAGTAAAGTAGTAGGATTCCCACTCCCCAAGGCTATCCTTACTTCACCAAAATAGACAACTATTTGCGTTGCCAAAGCTCACCAAGTCAAAATAAAACAAACTCTAAAAAAAGGGGAGCATTTAATACTGTTGCTAATCTCCGTAGAGGTTGACATCCTGCAAAGGTCACCCAAGAGCACAATATGGGGTAACACATTTACATTAAGCAGAGGCCAGACAGAAAACTTCATACAACCTTACAAACCAAGCAATTGTGATTCAAGGACTTCTGGTCTGTAATCCCAGTAATAATGACAGGTGTTTTTAAAATTATTTTTAGGTCTTTATTAACGTGTCACCTATTGTCTTCATGTCTCATAATAGAAAAATCATTTATAGACCCGTTCATCTGAGCAGGTAAGAATACTATTTATAATATGCTTTTAGAGCGTTTTAATTCAACACATTTAGCTACACACTGCCTCCTGTTTGTAACGCTCTCAATATGTCACTTAGGACCTATTTTCTCTGAGTTTTTATCAAACTCATTAACTAAAACAAAAACCAGGATAAGATATTCAGCACCGGACTATTTTCAGAAGTTAACCCAACTGCACCTACTCCAGTCTCATAATAGTACGTGTTGGATGATTGATGGTTACACCATGCTGGACTCAACAAATATTTTACCTAGTGGGAGGTTTAAATTACAGGGTAATTTATTTGCTTATAGCCAACTTGTGCAAGGCATTCATTAAGCCCAAACCTACCAGAGTTTGTGTTACTTCATGCTGTCTTCAAGCTAATGTCTGTGAACTCATGAGACAATTTAGGGGATGCAGTCATGATCTCAAAACTCTTCAGTATAATGACAAATAGAAATGAGTTCTGTGAAAACCCAGTGCTTCTTGATATCAGTTGCTGGTTTCCTGACTGGCCCTAAAGCTAGTGACTTTGTACCTGAAAGTTATACAATCCTTTAACAGAACTGGACAGTGATCGTTCTAAAATGATTTACAAATGGCACAACAAGGACAACTTGGCAGTGTTGGGACTTGAACCCCAATCCTCTAATCAACAGGTACCTGACCCATTACTCAGCCACAGTCCCATGGATGTCTTAGAACCGATACTAGAAAGCTGTTTCTTGTTATTCTTAATTATTTTTTTACTTACATTAACTAACTGCAAGTAAATTAAATGTGTTTGACTGCATACTATTTGTGCCAGATATTAAAATACTAAAATAATATTAAATCCAATAACCTACAGTACTCCGCAATGGTTTTATGGTTTACTGTCATGAGATGAACCCAAAAATTCTTCATTCAACTGATCTTCATTCTAATCTTTGTGAGCTTTAGAATATATTAACATTTTTACCCTGATCCCCTGTATTAAAATGGCTTCTTGGCCAATAAGATCACTCCTATTTAGGCTTCTTCTGACAAAAGAAGGATAAACTTGGCATCCCGATAAAGCTGCCAGATGCAAGTGTAAGGGGAGGTCACACTAAATACTTACTCGCTGTAGCCTATAGAATCAGTTTTATCGAATTAATGGTTGAATTAATATTTTAATTAATGGCTTAGAAGAAATGCTGTACAGGCAGCTTTTCCCCTTACACAACACTAATAACCCCCAATAAAAGAATCCATGGAAGAATTCTCTTTGGCTTAGTCTGGTCTTTCTAAAGAGACCTGAAAATGTACTTTAAGTACCCTGACTAACAAATGGTCTTGAGCGCTGTTTTTACCTAACAGCAAAATGAAACTTTTTCTTCTCCATTTTAGTAAACATAGCAATGTGCCATGTATATAGGCGCCAATATACTACAATTACAAAAGTCTTAGCATAAGAATTGCATCACATTATGGTCACAACAGGCAGGTTTGAGTGCTCTAAATTAAAGGACAATTCGTCTTGTTTTGGACAAAATTGCAGGGAACATCTAGTCTTTAAACTGAACTCAACGAAGCCTGTAATTCCTTTCACTCTTTTCACCAGATCAGCATGAAAGCTTCAACTAAATCAGCAATGAATTAATGTGAAGTTATAAATTTTTTCACAGGGTCAGGACCTGCTGTAAGTCAGTCAATGAAATGGTTTGTTTTGGGTAGTGTGTTCATTCATTTGGCTGCCTATACAGGTATTTGCCATTTAACGATTATCCGATCAGCATACATTCACTGGGGTTATGACTGGTGGCTTAAAAGGTATAATAAATTATAACAGAACATAAAAATATGTCCATTAACTCTGGACGTTACAGCCAACCATGGGTTCAACAAGGTCCTGCAACAAGGGCCTGCGTCCTTTCAGTGTGGAGTCATCCTCCCTGTGTCTGTGTGGATTTACTCTGGGTATGCATGTTTTTACTCTAAATTAGCATTGACATGGCTGAAATGGCCACTGTGGACGATAGCGAGACGATTGATGATTGAAGAAGCAAATAAACATATAAATAAAAAAAGCATACAATAAACATACAAACAGCCAACGATGGCTACTGATCCATGACCAGAGGCACAAGACCATTACTTGGTGTGTGTGTGTGTGTGTGTGTCTTCCCTGTTGGCCTTTTCTAGCTTGGACAATGTGCTTATAGACTTTTTGTGTAACTGTTCATGTTTGTATCCATGTCTTTCCACTACTTATATGTAACAAGCTGTGAATTGCATTCTTAAGTGTATGTGTCTGTTTAATTGGAAGTAGTACACCTTTGTTTGTTCCCCCAATTACCTTTATATTCTTTCTAACCTGTAACTACATGAACTGGTTCACATTCACTCGTTGATTCTCTGTTTCATCTGGCTGATCTTCCGTGTTGTTTTTAATAATATCTATTCATGCGTTTTTGGTCTCAATCAAACAAATGTATCTGGACCACCATACCATCCTCTTAAGTGTCACAGTTTTCCCTACACATTGTCATAACAGAACATTACTGTGTTTTCTATAATTACTATATCCTTTTCTACAATTAAACTCATTTGGCTGGTCCCCAAAATGTATAAAATGCCAAGTGTCTCTATCCTTGTGGTCCTCACAACGATATACAGTTTAAAAATTGTTTTAAGCACCTCAGTGTCAACACTGGACTGAGATTATTCCACAATCCACAAATTTCCAGCCAACAGTGTCCTATGACCACTAATAAAAGATTAACACAAACAGTACAACTACAGATAAACTACTGTCTCTGGCTTTACATTTACGAGGTAGTTGTATCTGATAGAGCAGACAGTGAGTGGAACAGAGCTGAAAACTCCTTCATCCACTCACCCCAAAACACCAATGGAATATCAACACTGAGCCAGTACCTGACCCCACAGCCTAGTTCCAAAATGTAGTTATAAGCCTTCTCTGGATCAGCAAATGAATACAAAATATCCATATTAATACAACTTTTTTGCTGAATTTGGGGTGTCCATAATCTTTTGGATAATGGACCCAGGCAATAAGTACACACTGGAAACTGGAGTCATATACACTGCTCATAAAAATTAGGGGATATTTCATTATGGCATATATTAGGAGTATATAACAACAAATCGATTAATCGATTATTAAAATAATAAAATAATAATCGTGCAGCCCTAGCATATATCATTTTGAAGTACCCAATATTTTTTGTGCGCAGTAGCTTTAATAATGTACATCACCAAGCCCAAAGTTCTGCCAGTACAGGTTTCCTGCTCAAATACAGCTGAAGCTCCAGATTTGGTAGGTGTGATTGAGTTTGGAAGCCACCAAAGCCCTGGACTAAACTACTGAGTTTATTTGGTTTGCAGTTATCATGTTGATTTAGGGTGTCAATTCAAACTGTTACCAACTGTATAGTTGTACATAAACATAATCAGCGTAAGAATGAATGATCACCTTAAACTCCACTGAGAGTTGTGGTGTGTAATCCAGTGTCCAGAGTGCTCTCACTAGCGCCGCCAGCTGCACCGTCACCTCTCCCGGTATCTCTTCCCTCCTCACCTGGTTCTGCGCCAGGCTTCCACTTATATCCGACTTGTAACGCTCCATGGCCAGATACTCAGCCAGCAGATCGGTGTTACTCAAGCACTGCACCACTGCATTCATGAAGCAGGTGTTACCGTGGTTCTTTAGACCCAGAACTCCTGGAGTCTTATCTCCGAACGCCAACGAGAGCCGATCTTTTACCGACGAGCGCGACTGGAGTGTGCAAGTTCTCGCCAAACTCATCCGGTCGTCTTCTTTGACGCTCAATGAAATCGTGCATGGCGTTCCGGCTCTAAAGCCGCCGTCATCATCTTCGGTGTCCAAAAGATCTCCGGGACGTCCACGGTGAGCCCAGACACCCAAACTTTTGAAGATCTTAGTCACCACGGATTTGAAGGACTTCTTGCGGAACGGTTTGGACGAACCTAGCTTCTTGTCCTTCTGCTTGTTGTGTTTGCGCGACGTCCCCTTTATGTGCTTCTCCATGACTCTGATTTCTCTCCACACATACGGAGGACGATTGTTGTCAGCCTCAAACCGAGCGTCCAGACCGTACAAACGACATGGCTGTCACGGTCCTAAACATCCACGCACATCGGCCGTTCCCCTAACCAGACTGCGCTCCGAGCTGAAAGTGGCGCTTCGGTGTAAGGAGAGCGTTTCATTGGTGAGCAGTGCGCTCCTGTACGATCCGCCTCCAGCCTCACAACCGCTTCCTCTGAATTAATGATTACTCTGAACTAATGAGTACACCAATAATCAAAAAACTTTAAAAAAAAACTTAGACAAGAAGATCTACTATCTAGGCCACCCATGGAGGATGGGTCCCTTGTTGAGTCTTGGTCCTCCAGAGGTTTCTTCTTACCATTTTCAGGGAGTTTTTCCTTTCCACTGTCGCCCTGTTTGCTCAACTTGGGATTGGCCTTTTTTAGATAATATATTATTGTATACTTGAGACAATGAACCATTGTAAAAAGCGCTGTAGAAATAAATTTGAATTGAATTATATTGAATACTTAAAGATAGCCATCCACTTTCTATAAATACACCTCACTCTTATCTTTCAGAAGTCTCAAACACTGCACATAGAACTCCAAATCAGTGGCAACCCTAGTCAAGACTTAAGTATAATGTTGATGTATTACATATTCAGTACTGCTATTTTCAGTAATAGAGAGGTACAGCATTTATAGCCAAGTGTTAGGAATGTTCACACTGTAAATATGAAACATAAATCTTTATCCCAGCCATTCCCGGTCAGGGCCACTAAGGGAACGAACCAGTGCCTACCCCAGAGAACAAAACCTATCCAAGAGGACCCACTGTCAGGCAGGTCCTTCCTTAACAACAGTCGGTCATGTCTTCACGTGACACCCAGCACCGGTGATGGCATCACTAGAATTTGATGTGGTTGGGGACAAGTGTACCTGATCACCCATAATTTAAATCCTTAACAAAGTTTGTATTGACTATGTTTTGTTTTCCTTTTAGCCACTATTCTTAGATTTATCTATATTTAGATACTATTTACATAGCTAAAATTACTGGCACCCCTGCCAAAGATTGGTGACATTGTCACAAAAGGTTTGCTTTTAGCTAGTTTAATGGCACTATACATATATGAGATAAGTCTTTTATTAAAGTTAATATATAAAGAATTCTGCTTTATGGCAGCATAGTAATTTGTAGTACATTGTCTTTATGTAGCTTGTATCTATGACCCCATTTGATCGCTCCCTGTCTGTCGTGCTTCTAAATAGGAAATGACCGTTGCTCATGGAATGAATGAACACCTGTTGCTCTGTCGCTCTCTAGTGGAAATACTTGGTAATACAGACATCAAATACCCTTGGTCATCTATCAACATGGGAATGATTAGAGAAAACACAAAGAAACAGGGCCAAGTGGGATATTATTCATGCAATGATTATAACAAATAATCAATATAACAAATCTAACCATTTTTAAATATCCACATAAGGTAGAAGTGTCCGATCTTTCTATGCTTATGGGACTTCACAGTGGTGCTTAAGTGTTTGTAAATCCTTTATATACTGCTCACAAAAATTAGGGCATACTTCATGATGAAATATCCCATAATTAAATATCCTGTAATTTTTGTGACTTGTGTAATTTCTATAGTAATAGTACTGTGCAAAAGTTTTAACCTATGCTTAGATTTTGCCTGTTCTTCATGTAAGGCCAGACTTTTTTTATTGCTTGTTTCGCAGATCTGCCGACGATCCTATCTGAATAATACAAAATATATATATATATTTTTTGGTACATCGCGGATCCGCAGCACTAGTGGTTGAAATAAAATAAAAAATAAAAATAATGACTTGCATGCTTAGGGTCATCGTCTTACTTCATGACCCACATTCAGACCATGGACAGATGTCTCGATGTTGTGCTTTAGAATTTGCTTGAATAAAATCCTTTTGTTTCAGTTTCAGCTTTTTTAGATGTAATAATTCCAGCAATGATGGTAAGCCATCCTGGCCAAAACACAACAAAACAAAACAAAAATGGCAAAAATGATGCAGCTTACACTAACAAACCACTTTTTAGATGCAGTTACTAGAGCTCAACATTTTCTTTTTCTTTTGCAAAGATTTGTCCAAGCAACTTGCTATTAAGCAACAAAGGGCATAAATAGCGTGCCTTTTTGTGCCGCTCCTAATGAGTCCTCACTATGCAAATGAAAGAAAGAATAAAGTCTATCAGTTATATAACATCAAACCCTATGCACAAAGGAGCTTAAGTGCTCTGTCAGCTTTCACTTTTAGCTCTTGCAGAGTGTGTTTAATTTTTAGAGACTATACAAATGTTTGGACACCCCTGCTCAGATTGTATAAGCATGTTTTCGTCTACTTCGCTCACAGGGTGCAGGACTTCTTTTAGTACCTAGAATTAAAAAAGTAACAGCAGGGGGAAAAGCTT
>JAUZSV010098889.1:0-21908 GCA_034780495.1 Parotocinclus cesarpintoi
GCTGCACAAATTGTTCTCCAGGAATGCATGCAACCCTAACCAAGAAAAGCAGAATGAATGCTTGGGAAATGGGAAGTATTAATGTACATATTGGAATATTGTATCTACCATTTTAAAGAAGCTACCTCTGACTCTCAGCATACCTTTTATAGTACAATGTTTACAAATAAAGAGGGTAGTATTTTACCTGAACAAACTCTTTATGTTCTCTTGCTTAGATTTGCTTACTTGTGAGAATGCTGTGACTTCAGTGTAGTGACTTCACTGTCTTGATAATAATGACTGAATCATTTAAAATGCACCGTGTTATATAAGTAATTAGCCAGCATCAACTAACCAGCAAGTACAGTTCAAATATAATTTGTCCACTTATTGTGTAGAACATCACAATTGCTTACGCATTATGGTCCTTATGGGTAAAAATTGCATATACATTAGCCATAACATAAAAATCACATGCCTAACATTGTGTGGGCCCCCCTTGTGCTAGGAAGATTGACCATTATGGGCTTGGGCTCCACAAGATCTCTGAAGGTGTTCTGTGGCATCCGACACCAAGACGTTAGCAACAAATCCCTTAGTTCCTGTAAATTTATGCTTTACAATCATATAATAAACTCACAGAAGAATGTGATGTAAACATCAAACTTAATATTTAAATCATTGTGTTTCTTAGTTTACCCCCCAAAATGTTTGACAGCTGTTTCATGGGTGCTGTAATTAATTCCAGGGTTGCCAGATCCCATGGAAAATCAGTAACCAGGTCTATGATAACAAGTCAAAAGGATTTTAAAGTTTCTTAGAATAAGAAGACCTGGCGACCATAGTTGATCTAGTCAGTCACATTTGTGAGAGTTGTGCATGCATGTGCAGACTGAGAAATGGGATTTATATTGGAGCATGGGAATACATGTGATGAGAAATCTGTTTACTGAGATAAAATCGAATTAACGTTATAAGGCCAGAACAAAATAGTGCTGTGTACTTTCTGTCTGCAGTAGTTGCGTGACTATTAAGTAAGACTTGTTTTATGTCATTTCTTTACTTATCAAACTCTCCCTTCCTTCATAAGCAAGAACATAGGAAGTCTCCTCTGAGGTCTCTGAAGTTGTTTTCAGGCATTTTGCTGTCTGCTAGAGATAAGAGGAGGGAGATTTGCTTTACTCCCCTGAAAACGACTCTGACAGTTTTTTTTTCAACCTCTCATTGCCTTTCAGCTTTTAAATAAAGCAGATTCAAACATACAGTAACGCGTGGTATTCGTACACAAACACGTGTGAGCAACAGAGTTTGTTGATTTTAGAGGGCTTGTTCTGGTTAGTGATTGAGGTCAGTGTGAGCATTTTTAAACATCTGGTCAGCGCATAACTGGATACCAGTACAGTAAATATGATGGTCAGTTATCATACAGAACTCACACATTTGCACTTTGGAATACTGGAGAAATTCACAGCCACCAGAAACGCATACATGGCAATATAAAGTACTGAACCCATGCATACATAAATCTCAATCCCAACTCCTGTAATCAGGATGTTGCTATAGCAATGGGACAAAACACATTTCCTGCCATGAAGTACCCAAATACAGTCAGGTCTAAGTTTGGAGTTTCTCTGAAGAAGAGAAAACAGTAATGTGTATCGGGTTTTTTTTTTTAGCCTGGGAATGGCCCACACAGAGTGAACCCCAATAAAACTATAAGTTATCTTGGGTCATGCAGAGAATTGCCTAGTTAATCCTGTTTTAAGCATTAGATACTGGTTTCATTTACAATGGTGCATTACATAGCGACTATTTGGTGGCCAACTTTCATCGCTTGGTAGGATTCTAATTAATAAAATAAATAAAAGCCTATATTCAATGCTTTTAAAATGACATAAACGTGTCCCTAAATTTGTTTACAACGTTTAACAATAGTCATGATTTGTCAGTGTAAAGCATGATTCTAGTTTTACCATTATTGTGTAACTGTGTATATAATTAAACACACCTCTAAACTACAACTAAATAGTCTGAAAGAACAGAAACTCCCATCAGTGCGATATAATCTGAAGCCCAAGAAGTGCGTCCTACAGGGTAGCTATGACTACATCTCAGGAGAATCTCTTCTTGTTTAGACATGGCCCATCTTGAGTGTGTGCGCGCTCCCTTTCTCATCCTGGGAGGGGAATATTAAGGTATGCAACACAGAGAAACATGCATTTACTCAAGCTCAGGCTTACACATTTTGACAAATCATGACTGACTCAACTAAAAGTTTTAAAAGGAGATTTTCCTTCCGGAGGGTTTTTCACCATAAAGTGGTAAGCTTCTTTTCAGGACCTTCCCATGCTTTTTTCACCTCTGTTATTTGGCTTTGTTAGATCAGCTGGTTTAGTCATTGGGAGCCTCACTCTTTTTCCCTACATCCTACTGCTGAGCAGCTGTGGTGGTAGTCTTGTCTACACTTTATATAGAATACCAGTAGAAGCGGTGCGTCACGATTACCTCCACTATTAGGTTTTTGGAGGCTGCTTTCTTTACAAACAATTTCCGAGTGCATATAACACTCTGTGATCCTTCCGGCTAAAACAGGCTAAGACACGTCAAGAGGTTTTGTTTGGATCTGGTGCTTGTCTCCTGTAACACTGTTTTAAGTTTAGACAGTGCATATAATATTCTATCTTTTGTATGAACTTTTGTTGCCTTTTGTTAAAAACAGATGCCAGAATGATTACTGTTGGTTCCCAGTAAAGACCAGTCGTAAAGGTTCGTGTTTGTGATCAATTTGGAGACATCCTAAACCAAATAAAAGGCTGATTGAACTGTTTATGAGGGATAGCTAGAGAGAGAGTTCAAACAACAAGTTCTCAAACTAGAAATAAACTATTTTACTCTGGCTAACAATAGAGGTTTGCCACCTGCCATAATTCAGTAGATCTAAAAATCAACACTGTTGGCCTTACTGAACTAATACTGCACATGCAGGATAGAGTGCTAAGTTTATGTGGAGGATTGCCGAAGGTGTGATCAGTCAAAGGAAAAGAAAGGGAGTATGGCAGGTGTGTGCAGGCATCAAAGAAGACCTTGAGGCTCCATGTGGCAAACATGGGAAGCAGTCTTGTGTTAGTAAATTGACAGTGCTTTGTATGGTTAGGTTATGTGAGTCGTATTTCAATGTGAACAAGATTCTAACATGCGTAGTCACTTAATGTATCATCAGTTATTTACTCAAATAGTATACATGTTTTTAAATGTACATCCTTTTTTAAGTAAAAAAAAGTACATCATTATAGTAGTACTAATGATTACCCACAGATATTAGTACTCAGATCTCTGTTACGAATAACATTACCGGTCCACCTGTTTGTTACAGTTGTGTTGTTTAATTAGCTTAATTGCATTTAAGATGCATTAAATTGTTTGCCATACATGTCCATGTGATTTAGTTGTTTCTAGATATAGGCTGACATGAACTTTTGGGAGACTTTTTTAAAAATATGTTGGGTTATTTTAAGAGTAGAATGGTTTTCTATGGGGTCTGGTGATTTGACAGAAAGTGTATTTCCCTATGATTAGGCTGTATCGTAATCGACAATATTTATTTTGAAGACTAATTTGCACATTGAACACAATCACCAGATTATCTATAAAAAAAAAATATGCAAAATAACAATATTAATATAAAAGAACAGAAATAACTGAGAGACCTTAGTAAAGGATGGTAAAACCATTTAAACTAACTTGAATATAGTACATTGTGACCAGTGCTAGTAGATTCAGCCACTAGCTTAGCATTTTGCGTAGATTTAGAAATCCTTGTTTCTGATCATTTTTAATTATCTTTGACTGTGTAAAATCAGTTAAGTCTCTCAAATAAGTGCTTGTTTTTTCATATAAAGTGTATTTTTCACCACTGTTGGACCTGGCTTTTTAAGATCGTTTGACAGATTTGTTGTGTTTCCACAAGACTAATCATGTCTTTGCATGTTTTGAAACTTCTATTATTTACACAGTGACTGTGAAATCCAAACCAGTTATGCATATAACAATTAGCTATAGCAGTAAACCACATGCCTAATATTGCACAAGTCCCCCTGAAGGTGTTCTGTGGTATCTGGCACCAAAATAGTCACATAGGTTATGGACCTATTCTGGACACTCCATGGATCAGAATTCTTTCTCCAGCACATAAATGCTCAGTTAGACAGATATCTAAGGAGTTGGCAACCAATTTAACACTTAAACTCTGTCATTTTCCTAAAATCATGAGGTACATTATCCTGCGGAAAGAGACCACTACAGTTAGGTGATATAGGTTGTATGTTAGGTGTGAGTGAACAACATCTACCTCAAAATTGGAAATCTATCAAAATATGATCTTCACAACATGTTATGGCATGAAACAAAATTTCTGGGAACAAAAAAATGTATTGTTAAAAATAACTATCAGACTGATATAGTTAAAAAACCACCTCTAAACAGTATGGACCTCACCAATCCACAGTTCGATATGGAAATTAAGGAAAACGAAGCCTATTGTTACTCACTCGACCAACAAAGATCACGTTATGGGCAAGGCATGAGGTAGTCTCAGAAAGTAGGGGTCACCAAGTAACTCAAGGTAATTTAATAGCCATTAAAGTTCTCACTCACATTGGCCAGTGTTAAAATCCAAAGACCAACTACAGGAGAACACTGAACAACTATGGTCTGCATGGCAGGGTTGCAAAGAAAAAGTCAATGCTTTCCAAAATGTACATTGTAGACCATCAAGTGGCATGTGAACATTTCAGAAACATTTTGTGGCTGCAGGACAACGAAATATATATTTCATTTGTTTAAACTGGAAACATAATATTTTGTCTCATTGTTTAAGTGAGTTTTCTTAATATACTTTTAGAATTTGTGTGAAATTGGATGTATGTCATATTTTTGTAAAAATATAAAACATTTTAAGGGCTCCACAATCTCAACTGCCACTGCATTTCCCACCCTTTGATAGATGCCACTGTAATGTGATTATCAGTGTTATTCAGATGTAACCATATATTAATACTTGATTTCTGTGAATGCCAACATCCCACCTTTTCTTGCAGTTCCAGTAGTCTCCTGCATATTAACTGTAGCTGTCTAATTCCTGCAAAGTTCATACAGTATCCCAGAAATATTTTTTTAGGCAATGCGAGAGAGAAAGAGGATGAGGACTGGGAGTGAATAACTGTCATAGTGAGAAAGAACTTGACAGTAAGCTTAGCTCTTTCATTTTTGTTGCCCATTAGGTTAGTTTAGTGTTCTTTATAAAACACACTTCACCACAGACTACACGAAAGTATACCCTTGTCTAACAAGGGTTGTTTGCTCCACGGGTTAACTCCAGGTACTCCGGTTTCACCCCACAGGCCAATGACATGTTAACTGGTGTCTCTAAGATGCCCTATGATGGATTGGCACTCTGTCTAGGGTTGTTTCTGGCTTGCACCCTTCCAGGATTAAGTGTATAAGAAAGTGAATGAATGTTGAATGACTATTAGCTGCGTTGCTTGCAACAGTGACTTTTCGGCTGGTTCTGGTGGGTTGATGGGATGATGCTAGTTCAACAGCTCTCGTGTTTATTAGCATTAGCTGACATTATTAAAATTAACCGGTTAGCTATGTTTGTGTTTGTGTGTGCGTGTGCACAAGTTGCTTTATTATGTGATTTTCATAATCCTGGTTGTTGTAAATTAATACACTTTGGAGGTCTGCTTTAGCTAGCTAGTTAGTAATTCCATCGCTACTGCTTTTCTAATTTTTCATCCTCTACTTGGATGCCTCCTTTCTCAGTAATCCCTCCTTTGCCTATCTGGACCTGTAAGCTGTTATTGCAATCAGCAGTACAGTGTCTATACAAATTTCAAAGCATCATCCCTTCTTCTGTTCTGATTTTGCCTCCTTTGCCAGGAATTTGGAACGTCACAATTTGTCAGACCTATCAAAAGTGTGAAATTCCTTCTGAAACAAAAAGCATAAGGCTTATTTGGGCTGAGTTGTTGCAACAAAGAAGAAATGTTTTTATGTGGAATTTGTGGGACAGCAGGAAGTACAGAACCAGTAAGTCTCAAAGCTTTTATTGTGGTGTTTCACATTAGACTGGTTTATAATATGCCCGTTGTACATATAAAATAATAATCATCTCCAAAGCCAGATGGTAACCACATCAGTCTTTTATTTAAGCTTCTTCTGACTGAGTCAGTGTTGTCAGTTACTCCCCATGGACTGTCTGGAACAGATGTCTGCTTATACATCTCTTTATGCGTTCCCACTTTTAAACCCTACCATTGAGTGTGGTAACCCATCCTCTGGTCCCTTATTCCTGTATAGC
The DNA here is from genome assembly GCA_034780495.1 of Parotocinclus cesarpintoi. Taxonomy (NCBI): domain Eukaryota; kingdom Metazoa; phylum Chordata; class Actinopteri; order Siluriformes; family Loricariidae; genus Parotocinclus; species Parotocinclus cesarpintoi. The sequence continues at coordinate 6,344 of JAUZSV010098889.1, forward strand.
AACATGCTTCCTAGTGGTACTCTTAATATATAGTTAAGGTAGCAAAGTCTGAAACACATGTTGTTGGTGGCTGCAATGTCTGTGTTCTTTCGTTTGAGGATTCTAGGGTGGTGGCACCACATTATTTACTGAGCTACATCTTCCACAAGTCGCTACCATGTCCAAATGGTCTGCTTTCCTCCTCCTCTTTGCCTATTTTGCTCATTCTGTTTCCCATTACCAGCCTCTTGTCTAGCTCCCTCCCTCCATGTGAACCGCAGAAGAGGCCACTTCAGAGCTCAGTATGATGCTGCGGAACTGGAGTCGCCTGGTCAGCTGCTGTGATAGTAGTTTGACTCTCACAGTGTGCAAAGTTGGTCATGCACTGCCTAACTACGTTGTTCCACTTCAATAATAGAACAGTTGCTTGAGTCTAAACAACAGAGTACATCTGAAGACATGAGAGAAACATTATACAATGCTAAATCACTTTTTACTGAAGGGTTAACTTGATGAGTTTACATATGTCAAGCCTTCTCCAGGCATTCTCCAGTTAGGACCGCGTCTCAGTTTGTTGATTTTGAACTTTGTATGGACATGTTCTGGGGCATGGGATTTGACTGAGATCTATGTCCTAGAGCTTATTCATGCTTTGATGTGGCCTTATGAAACCTTGTTGCTCCTGGAGTCTGTCTCTGTCTACACTGCAAAATAAAAAGCAGACATAAAACATGGTGCATAAAACATGAACTGTAAATTTCTTCTTGCCTGTAGTTCACTACAAGTTTACATTTTCCTTTTTTAAATTACGTGAGTTAGCGCATTTGGTTCTTACATTATATAATTTTTACAGCATAAAGAGGAGATAAACTCTAATCAGTAGACATGATAATTACACTCATTGACAAAAACACCCAGATCGAAATGTTGGATCACTGCAAAACTTGGCATGCAGTTTTTTTCGCATTCAAATATGTAAATGCTTACAGGTGTGGTGTGATTAGACGCTGCGTCTTGTTTTCAATCCATGTGTCTATGTGGTTTTACTTGGGGTACTCTGGTTTCCTCCCACAGTACAAATATATGCATAGATTATTTGATTATGCTAAACTGATCAAAGTGGGTGTATGATTACTAGACTACAGTAACAATGAGTAGTCTTGATGTGACCTTGTTTATCAGTGCTAACTTGTGTCATTTAGTCAAATTCTTCATTGATCTAGTTAACACAGACTTCAAAAATAGCTTACATTTATGAAAGGGTGGCATATAAGGTAAGCCAGTAGGGCCTGTTGACATGTTTAAATCATAAAGATCACTAAAACATATGGACATATAACTTATTTTTTCTTTTACTAGTATTCATAGTCATAAGATTGACATTGGTTTGGTATTGAAATACTTCTTTATGTAGTACTGGGATCAAATTATTGTTAAAATGATGATAAAAATACTTTTTTTGTCTTTCAAGTATTTTTGTCCTAAGTGTTGTAATGTCACTGTGGACTTTCTTCTTTTCTTTGATATTATTATATTATAAATTATATTAACATCAGTTTTTCAATGTAAAATGTAATGCATAGCATCAGGTATTACACAACTTTCCTGTTTAAGGTTGCAGGGCAACTTAACTTGGAATTTACTGGACATAGGCACACCATTGTACAGTCCATCACAGGGTTCCATAAATGCACCACACAACCTTCATGTTGCAAACCCCTCCTGCCATTTGAAACCTTGCAGTCAGGAACTGTTGTTTCCAGCATTTGGCTCTTACCACTTAACTACCAGCGCTTCTTTTGTGTGTTTTCAAAAATTTTTTGTAAGATGCATCAGTTGATGTTCTTTGTGGTATTAATGTGTACTGTAAACTTTAGAAAGCAAAGCACTTATTTGAGCCATATATGCAGTTTGTCACTTAAGTGGCTCTGATGCAGGCCAGTTCACTAGTTATATTCATGATTAACATATGTATAGCTTGGCGTTATCTTAAGTATGCTGTTCTCAGTGATCCCCAATTTGCAATAGGAGCCATGCTGAGATAGGAATGTAGCCTTTAAACTGCTGATGAGCTGACGTTGACACAAACACACGGACACACACACACAACTAGAAGTTTTGAGTCTTCTGAAAGTGTGTGTTTATGCTTCCTATAGCATTCAACACGCACTGTAAGGCAACAGATACTCGAGATAAATAAAAATCTGCAGTTCCATATGGACGTTTTAATACTGCTTAATAAGATTGTCAGCTTGTCAATTGGGTTGTGCAGTTATTTTGTTTGGTAACTTACATTTACCGCATTTTAGCAGACACCCTTATCCAGAGCCACTTACAGAAGTGCTTTGTCTCCTTTTTAGTATACCTGATGCTAGTACAACTAAGCAGTAGACTTATTTGTACTAAACATCTCATTATACTTAAACCCTTTAATACATTTCCACACCACTTCCTCCCACTGAATCAATAGTGTGATGTCCCGTCCCATTCGTGTCCTACACATGCAGACATACACACACCTCTGTTTGCTATGATGTGGACTTGAATGATCCAACAGAGGTTCATTCAAAGCAAAGGTCATATAGCATTATTTAGGTCAGTTACTTCATCTCTTAGAACGTATTCAAACCTTTGATTTGCCATGCTCTACTCCCTATTATCCCTCCATACCTGCTAGTCCGTGCTCCTCCAGAGACTACTGCACTAAGGCATCATGACTGGTTTGATTTCTTTGAAGTGCTTGAGCTAAGCCCTTTGTTTAAGATGCAGACAAGTGTGTATGTTTGGATAGGCCTGAGTCTAGTCATTTGGTTGGGTGTGTGGGTGGCGTCCTCAGCAGAGGTGTGAACAGCTGTGTGTAAAGTCATTGGGGGCTTCCCTGTCCTACACTAACAGTTTTTATGTGGATCTTACTATAACACTCCCTTCTCAGCAAACACAACTCACACACACACACACACACACACACACACACACACACACACATTCAGTCAGGATGAGGAAGGTTGCAGAGATGTCAGGAGAAGCACTTTCCCACAGCTCCTCTCTTTCTTCTTCTCAGCCAGACCTTTCCTCTCCTCTCTCTTCAGAGAGCCATGATGATTGTTTCTCATTCATATCTTTCTTTGTTTTCTTTCAGTCAGCTGCATCAGATGGTGGTGAGTATATGTGTTTTAAACCTTTCACAATTGTATACGAATGAAAATATTTAAATTAACACATGTTTGTAGGCATTGACAATATGGAAAACCAAAAAAATGGACCAAAATCTGTACTAACACAACTACAACCGTAGTAATGATCAGTGTTAACAGATTTATATTAGCAGATAAGAAAATGTATGAAATGCATGTAATGAGGTGCAAGTGGTTCTAAAAATGCTGAAATTGTTTGTGTTAGAGGGAATAACAATAAAATGTCTGACTCTGTCTGGGATTGACAACATGCCAGTTTGTATAGTAAATGGGTAACATACATTTGTTGTTGGCAATTAAAATCAAGTTTTCATGTCACACAAATGTATATTTCCAGAAAACTTTTAGAATATCTGATTGCAAAAGAAAATAATAATCAGTTCCACAATAATCTACAAACCTGTATTTTTGACAGTTGAATAGTCTTGGCTCCTCCTTTTTGGATCTTTACTTTGCCAATTTGCCTTTGCCTCTAAACACTGGATTTTGTTGTGTGTAGAACGAGGCCACATGGAACGACATAACTATGGAAGCATTAACAGTTTAGAGAGTAATGGAAGCCTGCCCAGTGTCAATCATCACCGTCTCTCAGATCGCCGGGTTGCATCATGGGCTGTTTCCTTTGAGCGTCTGCTCCAGGACCCTGTTGGTGTGCGCTACTTTTCTGTAAGTGACACCAAGCATTTATTTTTAGTATTTGTCAGCTGGATCTCTCTCTTTTTAGCATTTTTGGTCTGCAAAATATTTAACAAAGGTTATCTTTTGTCTTTACTGTTGCAGGAGTTTCTTAAAAAGGAGTTTAGTGAAGAAAACATTTTATTCTGGCAGGCCTGTGAATTCTTTAGCCAGGTTCCTGAGCAAGACAAGAAGCAGGTAAGTTGCATGGCATCAGTAGTGACATTTGATGTTGCTTTGCATCAGAATTAAAAACCTGAAGCAAATTGCATAATTTAAAAGTATGGGTATTTTTTGTATGGGTTAGGACAAGTCTCAGAGTCAGAGTGTCAATCAGGACTATAAGCGCATTATGGAGCAATATTCTCCAGCTCCCACTTCCCCTCCAACCAACACAAACACAATTACAGTTACCACTACTATGTTTCCACATTTATTGTCTGTCATTTATTGTCTGCTAAAACATTAGTCGCAACAGGCAATGCTTACTTGTTTTCAAGCAATATTGTCAGTGTTAATTTGCCTAAACCAGTTCACCAACATTCAGTTAGTGGATTTATAAAGTAATACATTATTTAATCCAGGTATTAGTAGAAGACATTAGGCACCATATTCCTTCAGGTTTCAGCAATGTTATTTTATGTATTATATTTTGTTTTACTCATACACCTAAATAGTCAGATGAACCAAAACATAATATAAAAAAGGAACATGCTTCAGCTGTGTTTAATTCATAAGAATATATAGTGAAACCAATAAGTGATCCATGTTTTTAGTTTTAAGACTCTACATGTCTGTCTTTACATGTATTAGGTGTCACTTTTAACAGGAAAGGATGCCGACAGATGGGGCCCCTGAAACGTGTTCTGTTAAGATTCAGGTGGCATGGTGGCCCATTCTAATATATATCCAGTAGAGTAATCCAATTTTTAACATTGGCTTACCAACATGGACACATACAGAAACTGTGTCTATAGAGCTTTATTTCTGTATTATAACTACTTCTAAGAGTAAGAGAAGAAAAAATATGACAAAACACATAATTTTTAGGATTCTGTCATTTACATAATTTGAGGGCCATGAAAGCATGATGTACTCTGTAGAGTCTAAATGTTTTACCTAAAAACTGCTCAAGCACATTTGGCGCAATAAGCAGTATTCATCCAGTCATCACCCTCTCCACTCAAAAACAAATCCCATACCCCTCCTCCCAGGTTCCAAATTAGCAAACAATAAAAAGGTGCTAAACAAGCCAGTATAATGTCCAACTATATATAGGTGTAAAGTTTATACTTTCTAATTTTATACTTTGTTAACAAAGTTAAATGGTAACAATTTAAATTGTGTAACTGGCAAATAAAATACAAAAACCCCATTTCATGAATTTTCGGTTTAGTGTTAACAGATTGTAGATAGATAAGTCATGGGAAATCAGATTTTTATCAGAACTGTAGTCATGTTACATGTAGTCAAGTCTCCTGAGAGGTTTTATTAATACTGATGTGTATTCCCTACATAAGAAGTGCATCTCATTACTAATTATATCCATACCACAATACAAACCAGTTTAATAAAACTCACAGGATCATGAATATAAACAGTATGTCACCTGTGAAATTTGGTAAAGAATATGACATAGTAGTATGTGTTTATAGTACAAGCATTATGATGTGCCTTTATTTCCTGTTTGGTTTGATCCTGAGCTATTTGGTGGTCTAACTGCTGTTGTCATTGCTTTTAGTTTACTCTAAACTTAGGTTTCACCTCATAACTGGGCAATCACATTGGATAGAGTATTGCTAGCACCTGTTAATGTTTCATTAGCCATTAGTGACGGGACTTACTGGGGTTGAACATAAATACTACATGGCTGGTGGCTAATCAGCTAATCACTTTTAAAGTATTGCTAGAGGTTGTTATAGTGGCAATTGTAGTAGCAGCCGCTTTATCTCAATCTCCTTGTACGAAGACTTAGTTGAACAAATACAAGAGAGGACTACCTGCAGGGGTCCACTGAGGAAGAACACCAAGAAAGTGCAATGAGGAAGGGCAGTTCAGCACACAGCTCATAGTTGATGTTGATGTTGTTTCTGATCTAGACCAACAATTAACAATGTGCTTTTGGAGGATTCCTGCTTTTACTAGTTCCTGTTAACTGCTTGTAAGTTGGAGGTGTTTTGAACTGCCTTTATCTCTCCCAATGCGAGTAGCCAATCCCATCACTTCTTGGCTCTCATAGTATGCATTAAACAGTCAGCCATTTTTAAGTATTTTATCAGTGCACTCTATCCTATCATCCCAGAAAGAAAAAACAGCAGACAATGAGGAGGTGTTTGGTCCAAATGTAAATAAGATATAACCAGTAAAAAGTCTAAATATTATTGTTATGTAGAACTACCATTTTTAACAGCATGAAGTGACGTCATGCATTACATGGCATTGGAAAGATGGCGGGTGTAGAGCATCCAAAGTTCTATGGATATTGCATGCTCACATACAGAAAGGGCATACTGCTATAAAGGTTGAGCAGTGCGTCCTTGTTCAAATCTAGTATGTACTGTATAAGTATGCCATTTCGGATGCATCCTTGGATTACCTAAGAAAACACAGCAACACCTTCTGCACTCTTTTCAGTTTAGAACTAGAACTTCTTCTAGCAGGTCAAGCTTGTTTCACAAACCTGCAATGTTTTCCTTCTTCACTTCATATTTCCTCTGTTGGATTTTCTGTGTTTGTTTTTGCTCAAGCCTTGCAAAACTTGCTTGGCCACTTTCTTATTAGACTTCAAATCGCGTATTCTGTCTTTTCCCATTTGTTGCTTCTTTACCCCACTTCTTATTAGTGTATTGCAGTGGCAGTTAGAGGAGGCTTAAACTCTGGCTCATTCTGTTCTTCTCGACTGTTCTCTAATTTATAACATTTTCATACTTCCTCTCAGCATTTCCTGCTGACACTGCCACTGATACTTATCAAAATCCTCTCAAAGTCTCTGGGCTACCTCTGTCCTCTTATTTGCATGTCAGTGAAAGCAGTGATATTCAGTCCTTGGCTAACTGATACTCTGTGGTCTCATAGATCAACCACTCACAGTGCTGAGCAAAAACAACTCCCAACAGACCTGGCTAAGTATGGAGCGCTGCCTTCTTCTTTTTTACTGCCAATGCAACTAAGGTTTCTTTCACTCCAAAATCAACTCATTCATGTCAGAGGAAAGGAAATTGTTCTGAACCTTCACCATCCTTGTTCAGTCCTCTTCCTACCTCACATACATAATTTCTCACAGCCAAGGATTCATGACCACTTTGCACAAAAGGGGATCAACATTCCCTCAACAATCTGTTATTCAGCTAAGTTGGAGTCATGCTTGACTTTCTTTACATTTGAATTGAGGATGAAGTGGTAACCAAATGACCAAAAACCAGCAGACAACCTGCCCACTGATTGCAGTACTAATCACACCTTTCCAGGCAGTAACCTTTCACCTTATACCACAACAATGATCTTTAACTTTAAATCAGAATTCAGTTCATATATGGAGTGCTTGTGGGTTTGTTTATGAGACCATGGCTAAAGTGTGTCTTCAGCTATGTTTTTAGTGATACTGAACAGTACCCCTAAGTCTGTATGTGTAGGGTTATTTCAGACACAGCCATGTCTTCAGCCTGGAAGTAGCACTACTTCAGTGAGTGCTGCTTTCTATGGATGCCGAAAATAGTCTGTAAAAACATTCAGAGCAACACATTTAATAAAATTGTTAAAATCCTAAAAAGCTGGAATTGTGATGGAAAAAATCCATGAAAAACAAAAACGAGAAAAAAGAAAATTGAATTTTGGGAAAGAATGCTTTTATAGAGCCCTGTATTTCACACATGCTGTGCCAGTTAGTAACATACAAGTTAATAATGTTTAAGTCAATCCTGGTGTCTGTACTTTCTCCCAGATAATGAGGGATATGGTTTATTATTATATTTAGTAATGCTATTGTATAGATATCAGGTATTGACCAACATGAAAAGTTTATGTATATTTAGCGATATCATAACTGAAAAAGTCAGATAAGTGCATCTGTAATCTGGATGAGAGTGAACAAATCTACTTTCCAACAAAGAACTCCTCAAGACTGGACCTCTCAATCATCATAGTGTGTCACTATTCAAATGACAAACGACAAAGAATCTAGGTGTAAATTTGGACAACAACCTGAATTCTTCCTACAACATCACATCAAAAGATTTAGCAGATTTTTTCTGCACAAAATCAGTAGACCAGTTTGGGTGGCATGGTGGGTAGCAACATCGACTTACGTCAAGAAGGTTCTGGGTTTAATCTCAGTGTGAAGTGGCCTGGGTCCTTTCTTTGTGGAGTCTGCATGTCCTCCCTGTGTCTGTGTGGGTTTACTCCGGGCACTCCGGTTTCCTCCCACAGTCCAGAGACTTGTATGTTGGGTTAATCCATTACTCTAAATTGTCATTGACTTTGACAATGACAATTTGTGTGTGTGTGTGTATATATAACTAGTTCTGGTGTAGCCTTGTGTATAGACAAACGTGTGTGTTGTTGAAATGACCACTGATGCTAATAGCGACATTAAATAAACAAACTACAAATATCTGACCAGTTTAGCTGCTTAGAACATCATAGAGGATTTCATAATGCCCCAGCATGAATGATGCATTGTTTGGCTTACTGATCTGCCTTCATGTTCCATTGCTGCACTGTTATTATGAAGACTGCAGCCTGTCTGGTTCACAACCTGCCTAAATTGTCTCTTGTTTTTCATGATATTTTTCATGCAATCACATGACTTGCAGCCAGGATCAGATCTGGAAGGCCTGGCTTTTCAGAGGGTTCTGCTGTACATGTACATTATTTGATTCAGAAATATACATCTGAATGCCAACTCAGATCGTATACTTTATGATGGTTGGTACATACTCCCTGAGATCAACACAGGCCCACAAAGACCCGCCTCTAGCGACAACACCTAGGATATCTCTTTTACAAGTGGCACTTTTCTTTTAAATGCTTTAAAAAACTTATCCTCAAACTCAATTATTGTACTATCATTTGTGAGCTTGCTTGTTAGTCTCTGAGTTGCATTACATTCTGACTGACTAAAGGACAAAATACATATATCATCAAGTACTTGCATCATGGCACCTATTTTAAAGTTTGGATTATAGCCTCTGACAATTGAGTAAATGTTGTAGTAATTGCTGGTGTGTATTTATAATTAATGCCAAGTGTTTAAAATGAACATAATGCCATTTGTTTTGACACTAGTTATCCCAGAAGGCTAGAGAGATCTACAATAGCTTCCTGTCAAGTAAGGCCATTACCCCCGTGAACATCGATAGCCAGGCCCAGCTTGCAGACGATGTCCTTACTGCACCACGGCCTGACATGTTCAAACAGCCGCAGCTTCAGGTGAGCTCTGTTCCATAAATATGTACATACATTGGCAGGATTTGTATTAATAAAAAAGCCTTGCATTGTATTACCTGGGCTATCTGTGGTGGGGGTTTTTTTCCAATACATCCAAACCCCTCGACCCGCAAGCTCTCCTGACGCTTGCATGCAGTACTCTGATAATCTAATCACACCTGTTACTATTAAAGAAAAAAGCCATTTTTAAAAGAGGTTACACACAAATAAGCTCAATTTAAGTGTGTTTATTTTATATATAAAAACACAGAGGTTCTGCATTTGGATATGTATTTCATGAGAGGTACCGTTGTAACCGATAGGATTCTTCTCAAATTAAGCACTGCACTGTTGTTATTTTGCACATTTATTCATTGTCCTTTTTAAAAGTGTAGCCCAAGGAAGCAATGAAACTGGAATTTGAATTTAGTAAACGTCTATATCTGTTATTTCAAATATGATTTGACTAATTTTCTACCATTGACAATCTGCATTTCACTGCACTAATTAAAAACAAAGCTAATGTTACTTAGTTCCCAACTTTATTTTTGCTTCATCAATGGAAAACACTATTTGTCAACTAAATATTACTAGTCATGCAACCCATAAAATGCCCCATAAATGCTCAGTGGGGATTTGTTCCAGTGACTGTGGATGGAAAACCCATGACAGTCAGCTCTCCATATTCTTATTTGGTCTTCAAGTAGTTGTTACAAAGCTTTGAGGTGTTTTTGGGTTCTTTTGTTCAACTTCAGTATAAATCCTTCTCCTCAAATATTCAAACAAGTATTTTCACTAGTGCTTTTGGCCCTCACTGCACATGAATAAATATGTACACAAATTCACAGCTAAAGCATTTCATTAAAACCGATCAATCAGTGTTCTTCTGTCTCTGTAGATCTTTAACCTGATGAAGTTTGACAGTTACACTCGGTTCCTAAAATCCTCCCTGTACCAAGAGTGTATGTTGGCTGAAGTGGAGGGACGCCCTCTTCCCGACCCTTACCATGTGCCCTGTAGCCCAGCTCCCTCCAAACATAGCTTCATGTCCGAACGTGGCAATTTCTCCACACCAAAAAAGGTAATTGAGATTTTGTCATGAAAATAACTTTCTGTGTATGTGTGTAAGTGGTATGATGAATGGTATAGCGTAGATTCTGCTTTATATTCTTTTTTTGTACTAAACAATACAAATGCTGGGAAAAAAACTTACAGGAAAGTTCAGAAGTTGGTATCCTCATGCCTTGTACTTTTCTCAGTAAATAAGATTTGTCTCAGCTGATTTTCTAATCAGTATCTTTGTAGAAAGTATGTATGTCTCGGAATTCATGAGGTACCGAAATAGAATTGCTGCCATAAATGTAGATTTGTTGACAATTTGGCATGGTCTCTTAATTTTTCCCAGAGTTGTATTGTTAGACCATTCATTTTTATGTAATAGTTTATTCTATGCGGTATTTTTGTAATTTGTGGACTTGGATTGTGATGGTGTACTGTAGGATGCACGGAGGCCCAGGACAGGCATGTCGAGCGATGACCTCAGAGATGACTCTGACAGGAAAAATGGCATTTTCTCCTGGTACAGAAACCGAAGTTTTGGTAAAGGACCAAAAAAAAGGGAAATCACTGATTTTAATTATAGTAAGTGATCAAATTACTATTTATAAATGTTTTTTTTTAGTCTGTTCAGATTGAGAGATCACATCTAAAGTTTAATCTTAATCTTAAATTAATAATCTAGTAAATATCAGGGATTTTGGTAATTGCTATGCTTTTTATTATGTCACTGGTCTATTGATTTATCATGCATAGGGTGTCCTGTGATGCAGTTGGCTCTTTTTGTGTTCGTATAGACAGTAATGGACGTAGAGAGTCTCAGGGGTCTCTGTCCTCTGGTGCTAGTCAGGAATTTAACATGCCCAGCTCTACAGGGAGGAATGAGGTAAGCCCTGTACACTCCAGAGTATCCATAATCAGTAATCTATCTTTGAAAAGCCATGAGTATTTAGCATTATTTACAAAAATGCACTTGTGTCTCAATTGTAACTGAGCTGTAAATAATGTATTTGGTGATTAGGTCATATTTAATGTTATCTTTTGAGTGGAATAGTGATGTAATTACGGAATCAGTATTATTATAAGTCCAAAATACATTGTTTTGTGTACCTATTAATTAAATTACTTTAATTACATTTTTTTTACATGTATTTTTTTTACATTTTTAACTTTCATTCCCAAATATAATTTTATTGCAATGTTTAGTAGTAAAGTAGTTTAGTAAAGTTTAGTGTCCCGTTTCACTAAAAAGTGTGTACCCTATGTATAGGAAACCAAAACGAGCTGATGAGCGAAACTAAAGAGCTGATAAACAGCAGACATTATTAAGAGAAATAAGCCTCAAACATTACGTGCCTTTATTTGCTGTATCTCGATTTTAAAATACCAAACAAATACTTTTGTTTCTAATAAAAGTACCTAATAAAAAGTAATATTTTTTGTTCAACATAAAAATATATATACTAAATAAATATAGTATAGTACTATATGCATTTTGTTGAAGCTTATTATGTCTACTTATATAAGAATAATGATATGTTAATGGAAAACTATGTATTTAGGGTTAAATATGAGAAAGAATAAAAATGCTTAATTAACTCAATTAAACTATTTATAACTATATAAAAAATATAACAACCTAGGATTACATAAAAACATGTCATTTGTTGGGCTTGTAAGAAGGTTCAAATGTGTGCTATTATACCAAAACTGTTTTTTTAAAAGACTAAACCCTGTAAAATCCTATAGTTTCTGTTGCTGCCTGATGCATCTACAGTAAAAACACATATTTAATGTTTTCTTATTAGAGTGGCTTAAGTTTAGTAGACAACTTTGAAGACAGTTTCTCTATCTGTGTATAGCTGTGTGAACAGAGGAGTGCTACATGGGAGAGGGACAAACTAGGGCCCAGCCATTCTTGCACCGTAGTGCTCCCTGATGGCTCTAGCTGCTGTGTGTGTCTGAAGCAGGGTGCTTCCATCAGACAAGTGCTGCAGGAGCTCTGCCAGAAACAACACATCAATATGGCTGCTGTTGACCTCTTTCTTGTTGGTGGGGAGAAGGTATAGAAATATTTCAGATCTGTAGTTAAACACTTTTGTAGAAAATTATTTTATTCTCCTATCAGTCAGTCTGGTTTGGTCTGCACCACAATATTATAATTTTCTTCTGTCATGGGAGACATGCACTTAACAATGTCTTGATCCTGTTTGTTTATTTGTAGCCACTAGTGTTGGACCAAGACAGCATAAGTCTTAGTTCCAGAGACCTCAGACTGGAGAAGCGCACTTTATTCAGGTGAATTGTATTCCACCCCATTATTATAGCATCTGGTCCTCCTGCCTTTACTTTTTCCTAAAATATATTCTCTCCAATTGTTTTTCTCAAGTTCATAATGCATAAGAAAGATTATCAAACATACTCCGCTACACTGCCTGTAGACTATAAATATTTTCTCGTCTGTCCTTTATTTTTAGATTGGATCTGGTGCCTATTAACAGATCTGTGGGCTTGAAAGCCAAGCCGACCAAACCCGTAGCCGAGGTGCTGCGGCCTGTGGTCGCCAAGTACGGCCTCCGCCTTAACGACCTGGTGGCTAGAATAGTAAGTCGCTTTGCCATGGTAACATATGTTTGTGGCAGCATTTACCACACAAGGGTGGAGCTGGATGGTCTGAAACTGTACTTGAAAGTGCTTGTCTAGAATCAGGCTCACCCACATGAAGAGGATTGAGCAGAGGGTAGAACTGATCTGAGATCTAGACTTTAGTAAGTGAATGCTGATATCAAAGGGTGTGGTGAGTGTTATGGAAAACAGGAGTACACTTTTGCACAACTTTTTCCACTGCAACACGGGGTAAGAAAATGGTCAAGGCCGAATATCCCTAACATAGTGTATAATGAATGTACAACACTTTTGAATTTAGTCATGACCTTATTGGCTACAGATATAGACAAGACAAAGAGTTTATTTTAGTCAAGTGTTATAAATGGACTTTCCTATCTGGTCACTCAAGATTACACATCCTTTTTTAAAATGTTACTTGTGCACATCCTCAGAGATAAATGCTGCATGTGTGCAAGTTGCAAAATCGCCTAAAGTGAGGGGCAGTACATATGTGATGGAACATCGTCAGTGGACATAAAAAAACGGAATAAATTTGTACTCACAATTCTACATTTTTTAGAACAAACAAAACCTTCTGTGAGCCCACCCAAACATAGACCTTTATGTTCTACATGGTGTACTTTTTAATAGATAATTCTTATACTTATCAATGTAGTCTTTGCTTCTGAATTGTTGATATAGTACTCATAACAGTACATATCTGTTTATATTTTTTACATAATAGTACAAAGTTGGCAACTGCATGGTACACTCACTGATCACTTTATTAGATACACGTCCTTGTTACTACACTTACTGTCCATTTTCTTTCCCTACCTAATTTGTTTGTCCTCTTTATGCTGTCTCCAAATGATCAGGTTCACCACCTATCAGATACTATTAGGGTGATGGATAATTCTCAGCACTGCAGTGACACTGGTGATCTGCTGGTATGAGTGGTATATTGAAAATAGTCCATTACCCAAAAATGTCCAGCCATCAGAATTTAGTATGCAGCATCCTGTGAGTAATGAAGGACTAGAGGATGACTAAAACAAGCTGTACAACAACAGATGAGCTACTGTCTCCTTCTTTACAAGGTGGAGCAATATGGTAGATATGTGTAATAGAATGCAAAGTTAGTAAACACAGTGTTTAAAAACTCCAGCAGTTATCTGGAGTGGATATCTAATCCATTCATACCAGCAAAACACTAACACACCACTACCATATCAGTATCACTGTAGTGCTGACGTTGATCCACCCACCAAACAGCTCCTGATCAGTTGTGTAAAGAGTAAAGAGGACAAACAAAGTGTATAGAGAAACAGATGGACTGCAGGTTTAGTTGTAGAACTACAAAGTGCACCTGTGTGGTGTGTAGAATGGTGTGTGATTTGTAGTGTGTACAATCAAGGTGGTGTGTCTAATAAAATAACGAGTGAGTGTATATTTTCATGTCCATATTCATATCTTTTTTTCTTTTTTGTTTCCATTCATTCTTTATTGTGTTCTAAAACGTGGTATAAACTGATAATAGTTTGCCATACATAGTACATGATGTGACAACAGTCACAGTAATTCAAATTTTTTGCACTATGTTATAATCATTCTACAGTGCACTAACAATATACTGGCAAAACAGTTGGCGTAAAATTACAGTTTAACACTTAAATATAGAAACCTGCCTGCCTACATTTAAAACTTTCAGCCAACTGTGCATGTGTTGTTATGCCAGCCAAACAAATAAGTAAGGTGGGTTTATGCCGGTACAATAAAATTAACATTAAAGTGTTTTACATATTAACCTTTCTGCGTGTTTTACAGAGTGGTGAGCCCGACCCTCTGGATCTAGGACTGCCCATATCAAACCTTGATGGTCTACGGGTCATTCTAGAGAGGTCTGACCAAAGCTGCTCCAAAGGTGTGCATAGAAATTCACAACACACTTGCGAGCACCCACTTTCACATACACATACACTGTTAGGATATATGGATCTTTAGCTGCAAATAGCAGTGCTTTAGCAATGAGTGTCCTCCAAATGATAGGAGAGAGAAAACATATTTCTCACCACACATAGCCTTGTGCACTTGCAAGTTTCCTGGAAATTAATTTTCTTTTACTGAGAATGTGCCATATCACTTGAGTCAGGGTCATCCCTGAAAGCTTTACATACTGTGTGCTTTGTTTTTCTCTGAAAAGGAGAAACATCTAAGACACTCCTCTCCAAAACCCAAGGACCAGCACCTACAGCAACATCGGTGAGGTCATATGTTTAATATTTATTCATTTTGTCTTATATGGTCACAATGTATATACTTCACTTAATAGGCTCAATTTCAAGCGCTACAATATTTAAGTTTGAATAAATTTGAATTTTCTGTATTTCTGTCTAAAACATCATCAGCTTTTCACACAAGTCCTAAAAGAGCATAGAGAACCCAAGAGAAAAATATCATGATTGGACATTTTCTTATTGATCAAAATGATCCAGTGTTGCGTATATTCGATTGTGGGGGCCTAGTGGTTAAGGTACTGAACTATGGATCAGAAGGTCCAGGGTTCAAATTCCACCTCGGTCAAGCTGCCACAGTATGGTCCTTGAGCCTCTCAACTCATTGTTAGATTG
>JAUZSV010098890.1:0-14138 GCA_034780495.1 Parotocinclus cesarpintoi
TGGATAAGGGGGTCTGCTAAATGACAAATTAAGGCTGAAAAAGAAATTAAAATAAATATCAAGCATTACGTGCTATTTCATAATTCTTTAGCCTGTGTGATTTACTTTGTGATCATTCCAAGATTTCTTAACTTAACACATGCCAAAGTACAACTCTGTTTACGTACAAACATACTACATACCCCCCCCCCCCATAAACAATAAGCCAAAGCATCAGCATCTTCCATACGCTTGATGAACATCTACAAGTAACTACAAAAGCAAAACCGTTTATTTCATCAGTCATGTGGAAATAAAAAAACAAACAATGATACACAATCTTTGTTGACATAACTTATGGGAGAAAATCGCATCACCTAAATCTATACACAGTCAGTAATGAACAGTTACAGCTCAGTATTTTTTCACAGCTATTCACATTGTGGGTCCAGATTCTTAGTGCAAGATAAAAAAAAAAAACACAGCTGAAAATACGGAAGAAAAAAAATACAAACAAATTTAATTACCACAAACAAAAAGTATAGTAACTTGAAAATCTTGAAATCATGACCAAGGACTAGCCCTAAAAGCAATAAAACTATAAAAATGCTTCAGAGAACATTTATCAACAATAACTTTCATCCCAATTAAAAAATATCACCATTTTATTCAGACCATACTAAACCTGATCTGATTTCATCAAATATTTCCACCAAATTCATTACAGGCCAAACAAATGGTTGAGATTAATTGTCATATGATATAAAATATCTAAACCGTTAATGCTCTGATAAGGACATTATCCTTAGTATTAAAATGACTACCAACTTGCATCATAAATACAAATCAAGATGTTGTGCTGTCACATAAAAGACAGTTTCCCATCCCATAAAGGTGAAACAATTCCAAAACCTTTTGAGTAAGTGTAAGTGTGTGTGTGTGTGTGTGTGTGTGTGTGTGTGTGTGTGTTTCTGGGTAAGCCGGGGCAAAGCAAATGAACGTGCTGCACACAGCTTTATAGTGAAATTTTACACATCATAAATATAAAAAAAAATTGAAAGTTAATGTTGATTCTAAATAAATTCAAATAAATAACAATTTAAAAAACATGTACACTGAGTAACAAATCAGCCAAACATACCTTGTGCTAACTGCAGCAATCAAAATGTTAATGTTACAATCGCATTTTTGCTTGTTCGTACTTGGCAACAAGGAACGTTTTTTTCTTTAAAACACAAAATACAGTCATATGGTGGAAAATATAAGCTTCAAGAAAACGTAATCATTATGTTTTAATAATTAAATAACATTTTCATTGTATCAGAACAACGTCTTTTTAATAAAAAAAAGTATTCATTTTATTTGGCACTTCCGTATATGGAAATGTCCCAAATCATTTATGAACTAATTTGTTCCCTATAGTCTAATGACACTTGACACAATGTAGAAAACAGGGACAATTTGGGCCGTGCCCAATAAGTACAAGTACCTAATGTGCATTCAAGTAGCAAAAATGCGATTAACAGCATTAAAATATTTTCATGTTAAACATCCCTAGTTTAAACCCATTCATTTACTATTTTGTATCATTACAAAGGAGAATTCATAGACATTTGTGAATTGACTTCAGAAAAAGTAAACAAACATAAAAGTCCCTCTGCCTGTGTAATTACTGCCAAGATGTGAAACAAAATGTGGACAGAAAATAGAAATAACAATACATAATTCTGATTACACATGTTATTGGAAATTGGGAAACTTGTTGAAACACCAGAACTTACTGCGATATTGATTCATGTCTGAATGACAGAAAACCGAGCAAACTCTTGCAACACCTGCTGACAAAAAAAGTGTATTTTTGAAGACGCACAACGGAATGCAAAAATACAAGCATTTTCAAAAGTGGTCTCAGATTTTTGACCCCCTATTCCCTAAGATGAGAGGCATTTCCTTTAATGTAGCCTACACATTGTACACATTTAACGAAAGTCAACAGTTATATGCTCACTGGGGAAAAATGAAATAGGGCATCTGATATTACACCATATATACACAACTATCTGTAATAAACCTGGCTTCACCAAAACTGGCATTTCATTTCCACCGTCTTAGTCAACTCATAAATTATATTTACATCATAAAGACAAAACAGATTTAAAATACTAGAGTATGGCTGATGTCCTGCAGTATTTTGTAAAACAGCATACTGGTATTCAGTTCATTAAGAATCAGGGCCAAAAAAAGTATCCAAAATGGCTTAGTAAACATGTGATCTGCATCAGTTTAACATTGTTATAAAGGGTGTAACGGTGCAAAAATGTCCCGATGGTCAATGCGGACTAGAGATGCTTTCTGCAACTGCATTTTTAAGCCACCAGAGGGCGAAATTATACATCATATTCCCATACTGCGATCTTGGAAGAAGGGAATGTACTGTCTATATTATCTTCTGTTCTGCAATGACTTAAGACTGAAAATCTAGTTATTTAACTTGGGTAAGAATGTTAATTGGCTAATTTGTGGCAGTAGCATTATGTAAAACTCCTCATTTATTTTAATTACAGCAGAGTAAGGACTTAAATAATTATAATCATTTATACAAGAAAACATTTTTTAACTGTTATTCTTCCAAAATTAAAAAAAGAAAAGTTTTTAGATGGGGCGACGCTACAACAGAGCATTTTGTTTACAATTTTAAACTCGTTTTGCTCATTCCTTTTGCGTTTTAAGCGTTGATGGTAGACTACTCTACAATATATAATATAAAAATGAACCATCGGCTTATGATACATTCAAATTTGGATGGGATTTGGCGAAATGTATATCCATAGCAAATATTGGAGCACCTGTACAAAAAATATGGATTTTTTTTTACATTGTTTGGCCTGCAGAAATCAAAATGAAATGTATTTTGCATCGTTACACCCCTAGTAATAATATACGAGAATAACAAGATGTTTAAAAAAGAAAAGAAAAAAAAAAAAGACAAATGGTGACAAGGGTCAGCAATCTTTCTGTGGGGTTACATGCAATTCTGTGTAAAATTATTTGACCTTCTCCTAAAAATGAGTTGGCCTTTTTCTTTTAGAATGAGCCTATGAGTGCAGTAATTTGGTCCACTCATTCAGCTGCTTGACTGTGAAACTTTAGGAAGCAGTTGTGATTGCGAGAAATGCAGAGAAACACGCAGCATTTGAGGCATCGTACTCTAGATGTTCTTTCGCAACCACCAAATCTGCACCTAGCCTCTTGACCCTCTGGAACCTGCTCGGGCCAGTGCCCCAAACCGTCGTAACGTGTGGCTGACTCGGGTAAAGGGGTCTCAAAGGCTTCGGAGGTGCCCACGGTACCTGTACTTGGCACAGATCGTAAGGGAGAAGGTGTATACGGCGGCGAAGAATCTTGAGCGTCGATGCTGCTGCTAAGGATTAAAGCTTTGGAAACTTCTAAACGGAACGCCATAAGTGACAACGGCTCTGGAAGGTGGTTCTGATTTTGCTTGTATTGTAACCAAGAGTTAACTAAAGCCAGATCGACGAGGTCCCAAAGCACAGACTGCGGCCAGGCACTGGGTGATGGACAGGTGCATGGTGTGCGATAAAGGCTTCTTAAGTCTCTGTTCAGGTTTGCGGCTTTGATAGCTCGCTCAAAACCGCTGACAATCGACGTCGAGGGAGATTTCTCCTTGGATACAGCGGACAGGATAAAACCATGATGGCACCTGAACAATTTCAGTTTTCCATCAGTGGTCACAAACTCATCGCCCGTTTGACCCCTGGCGCCGCCAACTTTGCCAGCGCTGCGTACTCCTGCCTCCAGAAGATGCTCCAGCATGGAAGGTGTCGACAGTTCTGGCTTGCACAGGAAGACCACGCCCTGATTGTCCCCTTTTTCTCTGGAAACCATCTTCTCCACTAACTCCTCTCGGTGACAGTCGTGAACGCGCAAGCTGAAGTCCACCACCATTCCGGAATTGCTCACCATGACCGCATGATGCAACGAGTGGGTTGGGTGTCTTTCAAAAGGCAGGCAGTACTGATCGACTCCATGGTTACCCATTCGCCTAAGGGCTCGGCAGCCTTCTTGGACCGTCTTCACTACTGCTCGAACCTTCCACAGGGGATCGACGTTCGACGCCGACGTTTCTCCGCAATCCTGATACACGCAAAACTGAAATGATGTACACTGGATCCCGGATCTGTCAACGGACCCAGAACTTTGTCCGAGTGCCCCATGATTGAGGTCCAACTGAATCTGTGGACCACTTTGTTTATTTTTATTTGAGCTCTCCACTGTAGGACTGGCCAACCTCAATTTAGAAGCCAGCTCAAAGAACCTAGGTGCTGACATGGCATCAGCAATCAGAGACACTCGAGTGTAATCCTCCCAGTAGAGTTTCAAGCTGGGGAACTTCAGAGAGAAAGAGAAAAGGTGCAGAAAATTCTTCAGGTTCATCATTAAAAAAAACAAAAACAAACAGCACTGTGTAAAAGTCTTAGGCGACCATTAGATTTATTATTGTAGCAATAGCATAATGGGCACAAATCCCAGATAAATTAGTTCTAGTTATTCTTTCTCATTTCTATTCAAATTTTTGGATCACCCGTACTTAAACCATGCGGGCATGTCTGTGGTCAGAAACTGATAAACACAAGAGGCTACAGAAGAAAGCATGACCGACTCGATTTACAAACTGAAAACGTTTTCTAAATAACGTGACAGTGATTACTCACCTTCAGAGTTCCCATAGCAATATGGATTCCTACAAACTGGGCCACCTCTTTTTCAGTAACAGGCAGTATCGATGCTGTGTAGGCTGCGATTTCCTTCCATGTATTCCAACGAAAGTACTGAACAAAGTAGTCCATGGGTTTAGGACACACTCTGCTGCCTGTCCCATGGTGCTCTGCTAGTAAACGACCTGTATTTCTATAGAGGAAAAAAAACAAAGATTTTGTAATAAGACAAATATTAGGTTCATTTTTTGTCACCATTTCACAACCGTAATGAAAATAGCATTAGTTTTAGTCAATGAATGTAAATACATGTGGGCAACAAACATCTGTAAATTGATAGCTGAATATATAGATTATATTGCTCCCAAAAATGAGGGGATATTTAATTCATTTTGAAATATCTCTTAAACTTTCTAAGCAGTGTATTTATATTTAATAAAGATGGAGAAATCCGATGTTTATGACACTATCTAATGCAACTTAGACACCTCTCATTTAATCATTTGCTCTATTTTATTTACTGAAATATCAACTGAGGGCAGTATTACACAAGATTTTAAAAACGCCAACAGACGATTACGTTCTGCAACGGAGAAAGAGGTTTAAGTTTATTTTTAATTTAAGAAGGCAATTTGGTGAAACTGCTAAATAACGTAAATGTAAAAATGTGCAGATGTAACAGACGCCCTTATCCAGGGCGACTTACAACTGATACAGTCTTACAATCCAAGCAATGGTGGGTTAAGGGCCTCAAGGACCCAACTGTGGTAGCTTGGCAGAGGTGGGATTTGAACCCTGGACCTTCTGGTCCATGTCTTACCCACTAGGCCACCACAGTCCAGAGAAGCCACATTTTGGTGCTGCAGCATCATATAAAATTCCTAACGTCATTTAAATGCAGGGGATTAATTCAAGATTTACACTGCATTTTTTTTATACATGAATTGTAAACATTGTTTTGAACGCAGTATCGCTACACTCCCACTAAATGTATTTTAATAATTGATCAGTGTTTTCAGGTTTGATGTTGAGGGTTATAATGTGAATTTCTTTTCATTTTTAGGGTGTAAAGACTTTAACAGGGTGTGATCATTTTCTATAGGCACTCAAACCATTTTGCTCATAGATTTAAAAAACGTAAATTAGGTAAATAAAAAACAATTCAGTGCTTATAAAGTCTCTTAAAGGGTTATACTGTCTGACAGAAAGCCTTACTTAATGTTTCTACCAATCGGCTCAAAGTTGGATGTTTTCTGTTGTTGCTTTGCTGCATTGTTGTCGATACCGTGGTAACAAGACATAATATGAGCTTCAGCTTCTGGCTCGGAGTTCATGTTATCACAGTCGTCTGTATCTGAGGTCTGGGAAAGGAACTGTAGAAAGTCTTCGGTGCTCTGTTGCTCAGTGCCTGCAAAAGATGTGCACGGTCCCAGAAGGTAAAGAAATAAAAACACAATTACAAACTTAAATCTACAATTAAACTTAGTGATGTTACATACCTTCTTCAATGCCAGGGTACATATTATGATGAATTTCCATGTGTGTGCACCCCACCCTGATTTCCCGGCACTCGCCTAACTCAGCTGAAACCCCTACAGGATGGTAGAAAGCCAATCAAAACCAATAACTAATGTGTTTTATTATATGTTGACACTGGAAATAAGAGCGGGTTGATCTTACATGATGTTGCCCTCTCTTCTGGCACTTCTGAATTGGAATGCAATTGTTCATTAGGAGGTGGCTCCACCAGCATCTCTCGCTGCTCTTCCTTAACAGGATAGAAGATGCACTGCTTGCCAGAAGGCTGAGGCAAACCAGAGCAAATCCCAACTGTGGAATGGCCCATGTGCTTTTCTTTAGGATGTAAAAAGAAAATGCGTTATTTTAAATAAGGCAACCATTAAGAACTAAAATGTGCAATTCGATTTTAAAGCATGGACATTGTGGATAAGCAGAATATAAAATCATGGCTGTGATGATCTATGGGACCTGGTGTTCACACTCCTGTTCTGTTGCTTAAGCTAAACACATAAATCAAGAACACGGAGATATTCTAGAACCACAACATTTAACTCTTTAAGATGTTTATTCTCACCTTGAAACATTTGCCCCTGTTGGTTCTCCTGTAACACATGAGGTTCATCGGGTATATGGTGATCTTCAGCCTTTACCAGGACCACCTGGACCCCTTGCAATAAGCTTCTCTCACTGGGTTGTTCATGGTGAGGTGTAAGAACCGATGGAGTGGTTTCCATTTTCACTTCAGAAGAGGCGCGGTCAAAGGTTACGCCACAAGTTGGCTATGGATTGTCATTTGGAGCAGACATAACACAATATTAATTCTCAAATAAAGTTTAGATTCCCCGCTCAAAACACACATACACGCACACGCACGCGCACGCACACACACGCACTCCTCACAAAATGTAATATTCAATTATACAATATTTTAAAATTAAATATCCCCTAATTTTTGTGAAGCAGTGCACGCGCGCACACACACACATACATATATATAAATAAATAATACACATATATAAACAGCGAAATGCTCTTTACTTTAGTCTATTTACACATTTGTTTTTACACTTTTGTACTGTGCACCACTTTGCTGCCGTAATCTGTACATTTCTCCATTGTAGGACTACGAAAAGGATTATCTTTTATATTTTCAGTACTCAAATGAAAACAATTCTTTCCACTTTTAAAGAATAACAATTCAACATGTGCATTTCTTGTATAAAAATTAAAAAAAGAGAAGCTTTTCCTCCCTGCAATTAAAATGTTTGCATCTCTCACTATGACTGCACCATCTGGTGTTCAAAAGTGAAATTGCAGATGGCTGATAAATCAAGAGGGGATATAATTCAATTGGACAGACAGTGCATCGTCCCATTTTTGAATTGCGATTACACCTCTAGTCGTGAACACGGTTACTGCGGCATAAAATAAAACTAGTAAACAAATAAATCTGCCTATTTACATCACACCTGAAGGACAGTCAGTACTGCTGACATCACTGCTATATGTTTGGTAGCAAGCATTCCATTAACTGCCATGGTTTTTTACAAGCTGTAAATGTGAATATGTTCGTCAAAAAGTTACTTACCAGTTCTGTCGTTTCACCTTGGCAGTGTAGCGAGTTTCCATTCTGACTGTCACTACTACAAGAACGTCCGTTTTTGTCATGGTCCCCAAGAGTCTGAATCACTGAAACGTCTCCTATCAGCTCTTCTGCAGCTGCCGTAGTAGGAAACTCCAACACGACGGATTCTTGAACTTTAGAAGTTTCTCCCGAGGATGGTTCTGCAGAAGCGGCAGTGCCATGGGTGGCTTTTCTGTTTTCGTGCACCTCCTCATCCTGCTTGTTCTCACCCTTATCTGTGAGCGAATACAGCTCGTAGACAACCTGACAGTCTTCCTCAATCGTTACCTTATCTTTCGGAAATCTGTTTCCAGAAGCGTTCCTTTTTCCAAGCTGTTTTCTCCCCCTGCCTTTGCTTCCTCGTCCTCTTCCTCGACCTCTCGTCATTGTTTTAGTTTGGGTTTCCAGTGTCTGTATGAGCGTCGCCGCTTCCACTTGCTTTAACTCTTGTTCTGCTAACAGTGTATCTGGAGTCAGTGCTGGATTGGGTTTTTTTGCAGACGTCCCGTTCGGAGACGGCGTCGGAATGTACTTCACGTGGCTTTGGTTTGCTTTGGGGTCCTGGTAATCAGAGCCCTGTTGGGACTCAATTAATAGGTTGTTTACCTGAGTAGACATATGGTCATGGGCCTCATTGCGCTCAGCCATGACTGAAGTCACATCTGAACAGAGTCCTTTAACCTCCATACTACCCTGGCCCTCTGAACTTTCTGGAAAAATACGTTCTTCTACATCCTCCTGCTCCCTGGCCTTCTTACCATTTGTTTCAGCAAGGCAAGCCGCTTGTTCTGCGGATGTAAAACGTGGATTGAATTCTCCGATTCCTTCTGACTGTCCCTCATAAGTCTCCTGATTAAGAGAGCAATCTTCCTTGTCCTGACCTTCAACAGAGTTTGTTCTCAATGGAAAGGAAGGGGAAGGATTGAGAGCTGGAAACGATAGCCTGTGCTCACACATGCCATCCAAACCAATCTCCCCAATCTCGGTTTCCATATCCCAGTCTGCCGAGACCTGTATTTCAAAACCGTTCGAGTGGACCGCATTGGCCAGCAGGACTTCTTTCGCTCTGGAACACACCGACGGAACCTCGCAGGCCACATTAGACAAGAGGAGTCCATTTTCGGAGTGCATGGAAGCCATGTGCTCTTGTAAAGCAGACACTTCTGAAAAGTTTTTCCCACAATCGTGACACCCAATGATGACCTGAGAATACGGAGGGCTCAGTGCAATCTCCTGATCTATCTTTATAGGCGCTTTACGCTTCCTGGCCACTTTCTGCTGCACGCCGGAGGACGCGGCGCTGACATCGCCTTGTACAGGACAGGGTTCCTTGTGCTCTTTGGGTTTCTTTCCCACCGTTTTTGTTTTCTTTTTCTTCTGGCTCGTCATTTGCATCGATTTCTTTTGTTTTGTCGGTAACGTCTTCGCCACCTGGTTGGAACTCTCTTTGGTCTGGTACTTGGGTGTTAGTTGTTGCTGCAAACCTGTGGTCATCGCGTCTAACTTGTGCACTTTCAGCTGGGGTTGTTTGTGACCTTTGAGCAATAGCAAGGCTTGCTGCTTTATCTGATCCAGAGTTAAGGGTTCAGACATGTTTTTGTCCAGATCCTTCTGCTTTGGCAACTTTTTATTCTTCTTAATCCCTTTTTTCTCTGCGAGGGAAACTTTCGCTTTCTTTTGAGAAGCTACTTCCGGAACGCCGCCATGCTTTTTTTTCTTTGGCACAGGAGTTTCATCTTGCTGAGCAAGCTTTCCTTTCTTTACCAAATCTCTCTGGTTTTCAATTTTTCTTTTCTTGGGTTTACCTCGATGTGTCTGCTCTGGCCCCTTCGGTTCTTTTGGATCATTGAGCAGATTAAGGTTGTTGAGGTGACCAGGAGCATGTTTAGCTTTTCTTCCCTTTTCATGTTTCTGATTTTTCTTTTTTTGTTTCAAATGTTGAACATCCTTCTTTGACAGAGCAGCCATTCTGTGTGGATCAGATTCAAGCTGGTCTTTGTATAGACTTGGCTTCGATATCTGCAGCAGCTTCCGCTTTGAATATTTCTCCTTGTTTTCTCTAGGTCCGAAGCAAACAATAAGTTTCTTACTTTTACCTTTGTCTCGCTTCTTTTGCGTCTTTGAGGAAGCGCTCATTTTCAGAGTGGGTGCCTTTGGTGAGCTTTTTAACACAACTTCATCTTTATGAGGTACAACTTCTTTCTGAGTTACCTGTCTTTTTGATACTTTCTTTTTTATTGGCAATTTCTTTTTTACATAAGATAGATCTTCAGTACTGGACAGGTTCTGGTCTTTTGGTACATCTTGTGTTACATTCTGCTGTACATCTGGCTCACTATGGGGTTCCAGCTGAGGTTTTTCTTGATCAGGCTCCACAGTGCTGGCAGGAGGCTGACATATCTGAGAGTCTGGATCCTCTGCTAATGAAATTGTCTTTAGATCTACCTCCTCTAGCTGGAGAACAAACTCTTGACTACCAGCATCAGGATTTCCCTGCCCTGTATTGACCTCAGGTTCTACTAAAGGATCTGTCGCCTCAACATTTTTGTTGAGAGAATCAGAATCGGTGTTGGCGTTCTCAGACTCAGGCATTAAGGCGTGATCTTCTTCACTTGGTTTGCTGTTAAGATCGACTATGGTAGAAGCAGCAATCGCTGTTTCTAGAGCTTCAGCATCCAAAACAACTCCAACACACTGTTCCACTGTAGGATGTTGAAGGTCTCGACTGGCCTCAGAAGTTAAACCTAATTTCTCAGCCAGCTCTGGTACAACTTCATATTGAACGGCCTTCATCTGAGGTTCTGACATATGGGGTTCAACAGCTGGTGTCTGTTTTTCTTGATACTCTAAGGAAACCATGCATGTCTTATCCTGCCCCAGAGTTCCCACTTGCTCAATAGCAGTCACATTCACTAACGAATCTAAACTGAGTCCAGTTGTTGCCGCTTCCTGGTGTCCAGGTACCTCCGCAGCTTGATGAAACATTGGCTCGGTGAAGTTAAAGTGCAATGGTTGCATGAGTCCTTGAGGCTGTTGTCCCATGGTTTGCGGTTGAAGTGGTAACTGGTCGATTCCAAATATAACCAGCTGATTTACTTTTTGGACATTTCCCAATTTCTCTATTAGCTTTTTAATTTGTTCTACACCAAGCGAATCTATTTGTTGCTGTGCTTGACTAACGGGTTCCATGCATAGTAGAGGTGGGTGAATCATATCAGTTGTAACAGACATGCCTTCTTTTAACACAATGCTGTCGGATGGCAGAATGGCTCTGCTCTTAGTGTGCTTGGTCCTAATGTGATGCAGCTGTGATTTGACCGTCTTGAATGATTCATTGCACTGGGAACAGGCAAATTTCTTTGTAGATTGACCTGGGAATACAAAAATGGTGGATATAAATTAATAGGTAATGGCATCACCAAAGTATTCTCAGAGAAGGGGAGGAGGTTAAGCAGGTTTTGACTGGGTGTCCTCACCTTGCCTTGCTTGTTGATTAATGAAACCACAGATAACCTAATGCAAGTTTTTTGATTGTGGGAGGAACTACCCGGGAAGCACCTGGGGAAAACCCACGCAGATACAGGGAGAACACGCAGGGAGCGACAGGACTGGGACTCTAACTCTAATCTCTAAAGCTGAGGAGACGTCGCCAATGACTGATCTACCCTGCTATTTATAACCCATTTATTACAGTGCAAAAGTAATTCTTCCCAGTTCCAATAAGCAGGATTTTCATTTCATTTAGACACTCAAGAGCAAGATAAGAGAACTGACAATCTTACATTTTAAACAAATGGGTTAACAGTGGCCACACCAGACCTATATGGGACTGCGGTAGCTTAGCGGTTAGGATACTGGGCTCTAGACCTGATGGTCCAGGGTTCAAATCCCACCTCTGCAAAGATGCCACAGTCGGGTGCTGAAGCAAGGCCCTTGACCCACGATTGCTTGATTCGTAAGACTGTATGAGTTGTAAGGTGCTCTGGATAAGGGCATCTGCTAAATGCCATAAATGTATAAGCCATCAAAGTCCCTGCTGGACTGGCCCAGTGTTTTTTACTGCAATGTAATTTATAATTAATTAATCATCTTTCATAGCAAAGTCTCTTAGGCCAGACAGCATGGAACACCATCTTGGTTATATCTAGTGATCATATTTGATTGGTTATATCTAGTGATTCTCAGGATCAACTCCCTGTATGGAAAGAGCCTGTTCTTTCCATATCTGCATCGATTTCCACTAAAGTTCAGTTCAACTATTAATTATGGATACATTTTTGTTCAACTTTTCTTTTAATGGAAATCTATTCACTGCTAATGAAAGACAGAGCTTGAAAGCTTGTGTCTGGCTC
The DNA here is from genome assembly GCA_034780495.1 of Parotocinclus cesarpintoi. NCBI lineage: Eukaryota > Metazoa > Chordata > Actinopteri > Siluriformes > Loricariidae > Parotocinclus > Parotocinclus cesarpintoi. The sequence goes on from JAUZSV010098890.1 coordinate 12,213, forward strand.
TGCACTCCGCAGCTTTAACTTTGTCCATTTAAATTTGTACAATTAGGCAAGATGTTGCCGTTTTAAGTGTCTTAAACTTTCTTGTAAATACATTTGAGTGTGTTCTGAGTTCTTCTTTCACTGTTTACTTTCATCATAAATACAGCAAACTACACTAACTGTGAAGAACAAAACGAACATGGCTGTAACCAAGATAACGCTCACCGACTTCAGTCACTAGCCAATCAATTGGTTCACCCTTACATGTAATGAACTGGCAACCTTTCTAGGGTTAACATTTGCAGCATTTGGGAAGCTCTTATCTCGTGTGACCTATAACTTCTACAACTTCACAAGGTACAGCCCAAGCAACTGAGGTTTAAGGGCTTTCCTCGCTCAAGAGCCCAACAGAGTTTCTGGCCCAGTTGGTTGGTTCCCACCTTGTGGTGTAGGATTGGCCAAACCACTGTGTGCCTCTGAAATAGTTTAAGCCAGTATTAAAAGTAAATGGGTAAGTGACTGATTGTATACACTGTGCCTTAATAATCGCATTGTAATTCTTACCCCTTCTTTGCTTCTGTATGTTGCCTGTGGCATTAGTGGGGCCTTCAGTGTCCTCCTTTTCGTGTGCTTCGAGATGTTTCTGTAGAGCCTTGGGCATGCTGAACCTCTTGCCACATTCCTTATGTATGCACACGTACGGCCTCTCGCCAGTGTGTTTGCGCTGGTGGTACCTGAGCAGGGTCATGGTTTTGTGAAGCTTGCCGCAGTCTGTGCAGGCGTAACCGCCGTGTTGCTTACTGAAGTGCACTTTCTTGTGGGTTGTGAGCTCGGTTGACCGGCTGAAGGCCTCTCTGCAAATGGGGCACTTAAAAGGCAGCCTTTCCGTGTGGGCGCGCTGATGCGCCATGAGTTCGGTGGAGCAGGCGAAACACTGGTCGCAAACGTAGCACGTGAACAGGGAACCGCCAAGCACGCACTGCTCATACTCCGAAGGATGGCTCATTTTGATGTGCCGCTGCTTGCTCTTGTGGTCACTGAAGATGATGTGGCATTCCAGGCACTGCAGCGAGAGCTGCGACGCTACAAGGAGATCACAGACAGGAAGTTAGAACTAGGAATGTGCCCACGTTAATTGACATTTACAGACGCCCTTATCCAGAGCGACTCACAAAAGTGCTTTAAGACATCAGTAACATAATCCATTCCCAATAATCAGAAATCGAAACAAGAATACACAAGGGTGGGGGTTAGTTGAGGGAAGCGCAGATAAAATGGGTCTTCAAATGGAGTTTTAAGATAGCCAGAGACTGTTCGAACATTGAGGGGAGTCAAAACAGAGTAGAGTCTAAATAAATGTCTTCCTCGTCCCCTGAGAGACAGGGGGGACCAGGCGAGCAGTGCTAAAATATCTTAACTGTTGTTTTAACTATGTGCTATCTTATGAAAAAATACCGAATTAAGAAATGAGTGAACAAACTGTGCCAAGAGACAAAATACAGACACAACCAGTCTGGTAGTTATGTGGATAGATGTGACTTATAATTACTTGCATGAAGTAGTTTGGATTAGAAAAGGCTGATTTTGATTAAAACATGGCAAACTATGTTGTAAATCGGTAGCCGTTAACAAGGGACAACGCGACAACTAATATTTCACTATTTTCTAACTAACCAGTGCAGAATATGAAAATTGTAATAAACTTGGACTGGAGATCAGATGTCCAGCATAGCCACAGCAAAAGCGTGTCAGATCACACTGGATAAGTTCGTCAAATGTTGACTGGAATTTAGTAAGAACTTGTTTTTTACAGTATTATGCTTCACATGCTGAGTAACTATACATTGTGTTGTAGATCGTTTCAAAAAAGTTGTTTGCAAATTTATTTTTCAATGAACAAAGTTCGTAAGCAACAGTAGTTCTTGTTTGTACGTTCGCTATACGTGT
>JAUZSV010099000.1:0-14137 GCA_034780495.1 Parotocinclus cesarpintoi
CCCTGGTGATTCTCCAGTATTGTCAGAATGAAGGTGTTGTCTATCTGTGCCCCGCCCCTCATGGGCTGGACCTGCACCAGGGAGCGGTGGGCATAGTCAAGGACCAGAAAGCGATCTGGATTCACACTGTTGCAGAGAGAGCCAGACAGTTGAGGGGTTAGTGGAAGTATAGTGGATACACTCTGAGACTGAACTTTTCATTTGAATGAGCGTATAATAATAATAATGATAATAATAATAATAATAATAAAGTGTGATTAGCGTACAGTGGAAGCTTGGAATTCGAACTGAATTATTCCAGAAGGATTTTCAAACTATTTTTTTGTTCAAATTCCCCCATAAGTACTAAATAGGATGAATCTGTTCCCGAAAGATTGATTCAACGCCTATTTTCTTATGTCATTATCTATTAAACGCAGGAATAAAGCAAATTAATGTAATGCAATAATAATAATCAATAAATACATAAAAGAAGTGAAAATAAAGTGAAACTTTATATTCCGTAAGATGGACATGCTAGGCGACCTGTACCGTTCCTGAGCACCTTTGACCCCCGAAACGCAACGTTTTTTTGACTAAGTGTGATTGCTTTGTATTCTGAACCTGGACTCAGGGACTGTATGGAATACCTCCTTAGAAAATCCTCTTACCCGTGCAGCATGAGTAGCCGCAAATTTCGGCATTGAGTAATCAATAAATCTGTTATAAGCCAAGTGAGAGGGCTGTGTGCCAAAAGCGACTGCAAAAAGGCCACAAAGTAAACCCAACCATGATGCCCATTTTGCTGAGCAAGCACATCTTTACTCCCCCCACAAAAAAAGTCTCTTGATGATGTAAGCGTGTTTGGGCCCAGAACGTTTAAATGCGTTTGGGCCCTGTGAACACAGGCCAGTGGGGAAGTGGGGTGGAGGGCAATCAGGCTCTGGTACAGTACAATGTGTACAAGGTGTCATTGACATCACCTCCTGCGTGTGAGGATGAGGAGATCGTTGAAAAGGAAGATGTAGATGGGGTTGAAGCGGAGGCGGAAACTGAAGAGCGACCCTCCCTTATTCAGCTCCTGCAGCTCACCCTGTTTCTCCAGATGGCGCTGCTTAGATACCAGTGGGATAGCCTGCAGGATTATGGAATGGAGGGTTGTTACCACTTCAGCTCATGTGCGGCTTGTGTATGTTGTGTGCAGTATGTTGTATTCTCGCACCTTGAGCTTGTCAAAGTCCAGCATGTTGGTGACCTGTATGAGCTCCTCCATTTGCTTCATCTGACCTACCTGTGTGTTTGCCTGTTTTATCATCTAAGCACACATACACACAGGGTTCATGAATTATTGTGTTATCAGTACATGTTGATCTTATTTGTGTGTTTGTGTGCATGTTACCTCAGTGACTTTATTCAGAGCTCTGAAAGCTGTGCTCTCCTCTTTTGAGCCCTCTGGTGTGTTCTTCAGAATACTCTACAGTCAAATATACAAATTATAATAAACAATAAAACATTAGAGATTAAGTCAACACCCTTACATTTCAAACCATTCACTTCAGCTCCATCCAGTCAAAATCATCCAATTCTAATAAATCTCAACGCTTGCTATCCAAATCCCATCCAATTTAAATCCCAAATTCCTTAAATTCCCACCCTTTACATGGCAAACACTTTCCATCCGTTCAAAACTACATTCCATTCCTTACATTCCAAACATCTTTTCTTGCATCTTCGTTGTCTCCAGCATCTTTCCATTCCAATACACTTTCATCCAAACCCCTTTCTACGTAACAAGCTTCCCTTAAATATAAATGATCCTTCTTTTACAGTCCACCCCATTCCTTAATTTCCAGCCCTATACACCTGAAATACTTTTTTTCCATCCAAAACACAAATTTTCCATCTAGTGCCCAAATCCTATACAACGCTACCTCTTCTTCCTTAACACCCAAACCACATTCCATTCCAACCCTCTTCCATTGCTTCTTAATCATCCCAACTTTGCATCCTAAACCCCTCCATTCCTGTCCCCTTATATCCAAACCCTTTACATCCCAGACTCTTCCCTTCTTTTCAAACCCCTTTCTTTTCCATACCCTTCCATTTCATCATCTTCTCTTCCAACTCTCCTCTCTTGTGTCTCAGTCGCCCTTACCTTGCCTCCCAAATCTCTCAATTCCAATTCCTTTACATCCTAACCTCTTCCTTCTCAAAACACTTCCCCTAAAAACCCCACAAATTATATTCCAACCCCTACATCACAACTACTTCCTCTCCATCCAAACCTCCCTTGCACCCCAAACCCATCTTAATCTGTTTAGTCCCTCTTAAACTCTAACATCTCTGACTAATCATGTCTGTGCAAATCCCCTTCTTCTCCTTCCAACCCTTCCATTCCAGCCCTCCTGCCTTGCATCTCAATCATCCATACCTTACAGCTTTACATTAATGCATGAACAATTGTCACAAATTGGATTCTATTGTCCCTATTGAGCAAGCCTAATGGCGACAGTGGAAAGGAAAAAGTCCCTGAGATTAAGAGGAAGAAACCTTGAGAGGAACCAGACTCAGAAGGGAAACCCATCCTCTGTTGGGTAATAAACTAAATTATTAACAATATATTATAAAACATTTAAATGAAACATGTAATATGTCTATGTAAAGATGGGAGATTATGGTAGATGATAAGCATAGCATCCTTCCTCAGTACCCCACTCCCTTTGTGTGTGTGTCTGTGTGTGTGTGTGTGTGTGTGTGTGTGTGTGTACCTGAATGAGAATCTTGATGCGTGTGATCCTCTGGAATGGCAGCAGCATGAAGGAGGTGAAAGGCAGTCGATTACAGAGAGAAGATTCTTCCAACCTTCTCATGACCATATGGAATGATCTGCTGGACTGCCTGCTCACACATCAAGATACACACTTTAACCAGAAAGCCACCTACAAAAGTGTTGTCAGGTGCGTTGTGTATATCATACATGAGCCTGCTGTAGGTCTGTTCCTGGTAGACCTGGTTCCTGACATACTCGATGTACACAGAGAAGTGTGTTTGTGCATGATGGTAGATGATATCACACACGTCAGAGATGAGCACTGACTCGTCCAAGCGGTTCAGTAGATCCTGCAGGAACCTGCGATGTGTGTTTCACACTTGTTACACTCTCGTTACACAGATAGGGTTTATCCTTCGTATTAGTGCGATAATGCTGAAGGCTCTGACCTCTGGCTCACTTCGTGCACCTGCATGATGTTGGAGAAGAGCGTCTTTTTGTCGTGGACGACCAGCGTGTCATCGAGTTCCCGTGAGCCCAGGAAGTGATCTCTGAGCACGCTTAGTGAGCGCAGATAGGTGGTCTCTGTGGTCACAACCTCAAACATGCACTGCAGGCACATACAGAGATTCTGATTCAGCCTTTGAATGCAAAGCATGGATAAAGCTTGTGGACACCAGAACACCAGGTCTGTCCCAATGGGCTGCCTTTATAGGACTGTGGACTGTCTCGATATAGTGGTTAAGGTACAGGACTATAGACCTTAAAATCCAGGCTTCTAGTTTCAGCACTGCCAAGCTTGGATTTTACAAGCTAACTTTGAGCAGACAGGTAACCGCTGTTTACCGACCCTCCGATCAACTTCCGTTTGCTTTAATGGCCAAGGACTTAACTATTATATCAAGTTATAATAGGTAAAAAATAAATCTGTCTGTTAACTCCACACATGAGTGAGACTATTTACTGCCACAAATATTATTTCTGACATACTTCAATGTTTTGTTTACGTATTGTCTTTGATTTATTTGTAGGAATATTGATTTAGTATGTGTGCTACATTATAGTTTCTGTTGTGCACAGACACTTTTAGGATATAAGCAGAGACGTGAAATGAAAAAAAAAACAGTGCTCTGCTCTCCTACACATATTTACAGTTTGTATATCAACGTATATGAAGTACAGAGCGCCGGTCAGTAGATCTCTACCTCTATTAATCTGCCACGTGGATTTAACCACTTTGTTGAATCCAACTAAGTTTAAGGTGTTTAAAAATGATACTGTGTTGCCTCTTCTGGAAATGAGTGTTTCCTCGTGTGAATCTCTCTTGGTTGTTTGCAGCCAGTGAGGTGTGTTTCTTTCTGTTTGTATTCCTTAGTGTTTGTTTATATGCTGCTCACGAGAATTAGGGGATATTTCATTACATGTTTACATTTACATTTCCAGCATTTAGCAGACGCCCTTATCCAGAGCGACTTACAATTAATACAGTCTTACAATCCAAACAATTGTGGGTCAAGGACCCAACTGTGGCAGCTTGGCAGTTTTGTGGGATTTGAACCCTGGACCTTCTGGTTCAGAGTCCAGTACCTTAACCACTAGGTTACCACAGTCCCAGATCCCAGATATTTCATTGTGAAGTATCCCCTAATATGTGTGTGGACTATATTTAGGTTCTGCAGTGTGTGTGATCGTTAATGTGTGCTTGTAGCCAAAGAACCACAGTGTTGTGTGTTTCCTGGAGGGAGTGATATGTGTAAGAGTTTAGCCTTTGTAGATGGTAGCGTTCCACTTTTTCAGTGGTGTCTCTGACACATTTATGTATTGTTTGCACAGTTGTCTTGTGAAAATACCCTTATATTTACATTATAGTAGCTTAAAAAGGCTGTGTGACTATGGTAACGACCATTGTCGTTAACTGTGAATGACCTGCTACACAGATTTTGCATTTACATTTACGGCATTTAGCAGACGCCCTTATCCAGAGCGACTTACAACTCATACAGTCTTACAATTCAAGCAATGGTGGGTTAAGAGCCTTGCTCAAGGACCCAACTGTGGCAGCTTCAGGAAAGGTGGGATTTAAACCCTGGACCATCAGGTCCAGAGCCCAGGACCTTAACCGCTATGCTACTACAGTCCCATGACACAGGCTGATGGACTTCTTCTTGGTGTTTGAAGATGTTTCGCCTCTCACAAAAGGCTTCTTCAGTTCTGGAAGATAATGTGGAGTCCCAGGTATTTAACCTCTAATGGGGCTGTCATGTTCATGCTTTGGCTTTTCCATTTACGGAGTTAGCATGAGAGCTCTCAACATGCCCTAGCCACTAATATAGCAGGATATTATATATATGAATAACTGAGCCATTAGAAGGGGCATATTTTCAAAACAAAGGGCCATGTAGATATTAAGCCACATATAATTTAGATGCTTTGAAACCCTTGGTTCTGTCACTGCCATTGTGACTTGGTAAATATACTGCTCACAAAAAGTAGGGGATATTTCAGTATGGGATATTTCATTTTGAAGTATCCCCTAATGGACTGGGGAACACTTAGGGAATTACATAGTAGTTGTTCCACTAAAATGGGAGCAGATCTGATCTGAAATAAGATTCTAGCTCTTAATGTTGGGAATACAGGGCCAGTAATATGGACTTTTTTAGAATTAATTACATTAATGAAAGATTTATCTCCCCCTGAAAAAGTAGCCCTGGTGATCAGTGTACAAACGGTGGTTACCAGTTGGTATTGTAGTCATGCAATGGTCCTAAAATCGAGATTTCAACTGCTCTTTTGTAGTTCATTGTCTGTTCTGACTTCTGTTGTAAATCTGAAGTTTCATTTTTAAGATTTTAAATGTATGAAGGTAAGCACACCTACTGCCTCTGCCATCACGTGTGAAGATGCATGCCCATTTGAACGTGTGCCCTCTCCTGCTGTTCCCAATGTCTACTTATCTAGCCTCTTTTTATTCCTGTGACTGGACTTTGCAGCCATTTCCAAGCATCCTGTCTTTTTTTTACCCATATCAAAGTGTTTTAGTGTGCCATACAACAAGTGCCATGACATTATTTTGTGTCCTGTATATGTGCTCCTCTGGGATGACTGACGTGTCACTGTGAGCAGGCGAAAATGCAAGTGTGTCTATATAGTATGCATGCACTGGTTAAAGGGGACGTTTGGGGTTACGACTTTTTGGCAGTATTGGGGGAATGTGGATGATTCTCGAATCTTGGATTGTTACCTTTGGATTCTTTCCTAAAAGATTAGATGAATGTGCAATAGTTTATTCTTTTACAATGCTCTGTTCTCCAATACCCTTTGCAAAAACCTTATTCCCCCACTAAGTCATATTTTTATATTTTAAATGGTTCGTTCTAAATAGTATTGTGCAGTTTTATCTTATAGAAACAGTGGCGGTACTGCCCTGTTAATTTATTGCAGATGTCAGGGATATTGTATGGAAAACAAGATATTCAGCTCTTGTTTGTTGGAATAGCATGGTTGGTCATTTTGGCCTTCTATTGAATTGATTTTTTGACCTTTGATTTCATTTGATTTTTTTTTAAATACCCTAGAACCTGGGAAATAAAATGGCACTTTGAATGAGTTGGTTCTCATTTGTAATCTGTTCATACACAACAAAAAGGTTAGTCAAGAATGTTATCAAGGGAGTGTTCCCACAAACAAGTGTGTATCGTTTGCACAATCCAGGCTTCATTACTGAGTTGAGACTGGCATGCAAAAAATGCAGCATGGATTAGGGTTGTTCATAGCGCTGCCACAAGAGGGCAGTTAATGTTTTGTGTCATGTTTTGTGCCATGTCTGCACTGGATGTCCAGTCAAAACATCAAGACCACAAGGGAACACAATTCCCTAGAATGCCCTTGAGCTAATAATAAGTATACAGCTCATAAAAAAATACAGAATAAAACATCCCATAATGAAATATCACCTAATATTGTGAGCAGTGGAAATGTAGCTGCTGAGACTTTATTTATGTGTCGTACCCTCAAGTTAAAAGTGATGAAGAGAAATAACTGCTAATGTGGACAACTTGAAGAAGTTTAACCAGAAAACATGAAATAGTTGAAGCTAAAATAGAAGATTGAAAAATAAATTCAAAGCATTATTGAATTTGTAAGGTAAGGCCAGACTTTTTTTATTGCTTGTTCTGCTGATCCTCCGGCAATAAAATTTAAAGAATACAAAAAAAAATGGTTTTTTGGGGGGTTTTTTTATTTCTCGGATCCGCCGCAACACCATTGGTTGAAATTTAAAAAAAATGTAAAATAAAAATGTTTTAGCTTTTTCTGCCCTCTGGTGGAGAGCCAACAGTTTTCTTCTTTTCATTTTTTTTTTTCAGATTCACTTTAATTTAATTGTAGGTTAAATACATTTTATTTTTAAATCAAAAAATATTTTTATTTCTTCCTCCTTTCTTGTACTGATTCCACACAGTCCTCGAGAAATTGAAAAGTGCTGAAAAATAAAGATTTTTTTTTTTCCTCCTTAGTAGATTCATAAGTACGGACATCCGAGGAACAAGCAATTAAAAAAAGTCTGGCCTTATAAGGAGAAATTAGCCCCTAACCTTAAAAAGGTGAAAGAATGAAACTTTGGAAAGAATGGAACTACTGTCTGAAATAGGTAGCTAGTTTACTACAGGCATCAGACAGTTTCATTAACACTCTCACATCTAATGGCAATTTAGGAAGGTGGGAGGAAAATTGAGTAAAACCACAGGACAGATGAACAGACAAAGTTAAACCAAAGCTTAGGTGTACTTTATCTTGGCATTATTCTACAGTGATCACATTGGTCTCACTGCCTTCACTGTCAGTTACTTTAAATCCTGTTGTACAACGTGATGGAATTCAGGAAACAAATGAGAGTGACTCTTTCCATCAAATAAGTAAGTGGGACTGTGGTGACACTACAGATCATCTGCTTTTGTTACATTGTAAGATTTTATCAAAAAAGTCTATATAAGAGTGGGTCTAGCTCACGGCAAGCCAGTGGAAAGAACATAACAGTGGAAGGAAGTAAGAAGACTTTGGACAAAAGATAAATCATGCTGTTGTGTTCTGAATCATCTGCAGAAGACTAATGATGTGAAGGAAAGCCAGAAGGGCTGAGCGATTGTTGGAACTAACCACCATTGAACTTAGCTTCAACACCTTTTTAATAATGACAAGAACAGGATTAGATCTATAACCAAACTCTTATTCTTCTATAGCGCACTGTATTTGGCTTGAAATAATGCAATAATTGCAGTTACACCCATTATACTGCACTGGTTGAAAAATGGAAAGCTATTTAATCCTAACCATAGAACTACTCCAATATTTTAGAGTACAATATGATTTATGATTTTAATTATTTTTGTGTGTTCATTTTTTTTTTTTTTTTTTAATATGAATAAATACTCCAAACTAAAAAGCCCATCAAAGACTATTGTACATTGTATTTTATTGGCATTGTCTTCATTTTGACACAGTTGAGAAAGTACTTTGAAAGTCAGCAGACAACTATGGCTGCACTTTTAGCCATTTTCGATGAAGACAAGCACAATTCCATATTGGTTAAAGTATGGCATCAAATGCACTCATTGGCCACTATATTAGACACACCCGTTCAGCTTGTCATTAACACAAATATTGAATTATTAAATGCAACACATGCATTTATGCATACCACTTTGACTGTGATATGGTTGTTTTTTTTTCCTATATAGACTGCTCTAAGTATACTGCTCACAAAAATGATGGGCTATTTCATTTTGAAATATCCCATAATAAAATATCCCATAATTTTTGTGAACAGTGTATTTCAGAAACTGCTCATCTACTATACTTTTCACACACAGTCACTACTTTGGTAAACAAAAAGAATGGTCTGAAAAAGAGAAAATATCCAGTGAGTGGTAGATCTCTGGGCAAAAATGCCTTTTTGATGCCAGTGGTCAGGGCAAAATAGAAAGGCAACAGTAACTCATTACAATATAACTTATTATAATAATCACTCATTACAATCAATGTCTGCAGAATATCTCTTGACTATAACAATCATTTGAGCTACAGCAGCAGAACGACACTGGGTGCCACTTCTGTCAGCTGAGGCTACAACTGGCACAGGCTCACCAAAACGGAACAATAAAAGCTTGGAAAAATATTGCTGTCTGACGAGTCTCGATTTCTGTTGCTACACTAAGGTCTGAATTTGGTGTTAACAACAAGAAAGCATTTAACCCACCTCCCTTTTATCAACCTTTCAGGCTGCTTGTGGTGGTGTAATGGTGTGGGGGATGTTTTCTTGGAACACTTGGAGCCTGGTAATGCCAACTGAGTATCTTTAAATGGCACAGCCATTCTGAAAAATGTTGCAAACCATGTCCTTTCTTTATGACCACAGAATATTTATCACAGTGTACATTCTTCTTTATGTCACAAAGCTTAAATAATATCAAACTGGCTTTTTAATTATGACAATGAGTTCACTGTACTCAAGTGGCCTCCACACTCACCAGATCCCAATCCAGTAGAGCACTTTTTGGATGTGGTGGAAAGTGAGATTTGCATCAGATGTGCAGATATCAAATCTACAGTTCCTGGTAATCCTCATGACACTTTATTTCTGTATTTGCTAGGACCTGAAAAATCATTTACACTTCCTTGTACGAAAAACCTTGTGTCCAGATGAACGGATTCAACTTTCTGGCATTTACTTTAAGACATAGACATGCACTCCCCTCCAAAAGTATTGGAACAATGAGGCCAATCCATTTTGGTGTAGACTGAAAACATTTGGGTTTGAAACTAAAAGATGAATATGAACATTTCAGATCTTATTTCTAAGTATTTATATCTGAATCTGACACACTGTTTGAAATACCTTTTGTCAGAAACCACATTTTTTCTTGTGAGCAAAAGTATTGGGACAGATAAACTTAAAATAGATTAAACTGAATAAGCCGTATTACTTTTATATAGTTGCAAATCTTTACAAAAACTGAGTTAAGCATGTGAACCACTGACATTATGAAACTTTTGGATTCTTGTTTTGTAATGTTTTTCCAGGCTTGCAACCTATGTCAGTTAGTAACTGTTTTCGGGTTACTCTCTTCAGTCTCATTTTTAGCAGGTAAAATCCATGCTTCATAGGGTTTGTGTCTGGAGATTGACTAAACCAGCCCAAAACCTCTCACATCTTGGCCCTGATTAACTCCTTTGTACTTTTGACAGTGTGTTTAGGGTCATTATCTTACTGCATAATAAAGGATCTCCCAAGAGATTTGGCAAAATGTTTTAGCAGACTTCTGAGTTCATTGTACTTCTGCCATCATGCTTGTGCTGTGTGGCATCATCAATGAAGATTAATGAGCCTGTCCCAGAAGAAGCCATGGAAGCCCATGCCATGACCTTACCTCCATTGTGTTTCACAGATGAACTTGTGTTTGAGATCATTAGCAGATCCTTTCTTCCTCCAACCTTTAGCCTTTCCAGCCTTTTCATACTGCTGACAAAAAATAAGGAATATTTCAAAATTAAATATCCCCTAATTAAATATCCACTAAATTTGTGAACAGTGTTTCTGATAAAACAATTTTAGAAGCATGATGTGGACCTTTTAATTTATGTGCACACAACATGCAACTGTGTTTCACGAGCATAACTCGGACTACGTTTGATTAACGACAAGACAATACTGTGCCATATACAGTACAGAAGTTCCTGATATCGGTGCGTAACGAGGCATCTCCAGCAGATTTATGATCTATAGGAAACCAGTGGCGCTCTTGAAGGTAGCATAAAGCTCAAGGTTGTTTAGGGCTTCCCGGTGACGTCATTGCGCACAGACGTCCATAGCGAGCTTGCAGCTGTTCTCGGCCAAACAATAACAAGAGCGCAGAATAAAGTGCGAATTCCGCATTGAGCTGATTGACTGCCGTCCACAGGCACTGATCCCGCGGCTGTCTTGTCACCGCCGATCCCGCTCAGGTAACTCTGGCCTCGGCTGGTTCATCCAGCGACTCGGAAACAGGCGGAGTTTCTCCACCGCGGAAGAAAGCCCGAGCGTCGGCGGCGGAGGGCGCAGTAGAGACCGGGGCTTGTGCCGGGGTTGCTGCGGGCCTCTCTGTGCCTCTTCTGGGCTGCGCTTCTGCCCGGAGCCGCCGCGCTGTCTCTGCAGTGTGTCTCAACCCGCACAGAAGCACCAATTCCACCGTTTGTAACATGCAGGCCAACGGGGCAGGACAGGGACAAAATTCAGAGCTGTCCTGCCTGAATAGCGCACAAAACGGCGAGTCTTCCGCCTCCGGAGCAGAGCATTCTAACGGACTGCTGTCGTCCACAAACACCGGGAACGGGACCGCGGGGACCACTAATAACGGAGTCCCCACACCTGGGAACCCTACCGCGTCCCCCGGTGCGACCTTGACCTCAGAAGCTGGCTCGATGAAAAAGAAGAAGCGGCTCTCGCAATCCGACGAGGATGTGATCCGTTTAATAGGACAGCATCTGCACGGTTTAGGGCTTAAGTAAGTTCACGTAGTCCTTTTTTTTATATTTTATTCTTAAACGGCTCAAAAACAGCGAGGAAGATAAGAATAGCGTAGGTTTGCTGAACTGGTTCTGTTTGTCAGTGGTGGAATAACAAGTCTGAATTGAAAACACACAGCATAAACAAACATGGAATCAGGACACAGGGGGCTCCATTTTGCACAATGCAGAAAAGACAGTCTACCTGTTTTTCAGTGCACTTTAAACAGAACAGAGTTTAAGAAGTAGACCAGTGATTAAAAAAAAACCTCTTTATAGTCCGATTACCCTCTCCTGAGCCTCTGTATACACAAGACGACAGATAATCCAGATGTTTATGGTCGAGGGTTTTATGATTTAGCAGCATACTAAAGTGCATCTTTTTGTCACACTTGTCACTGACAAGTGCGATTTGATAATATTTCAGGCTTTCTAAAGGCATTCATGGATTTTATGAACCTCCATATAGCCCGCTCCAGAGTTAAGAGGATTATAAAAAATAAATCTGTAGTTAATTGCCATAATCTCACTCTAAATGTAGGAGCACGTCTTTTCTTATGTTAATGCTTACAAAAGGAATTGTTTCGAAACAAATGTCACACGTGTTTGCACAAGTAGTAAGGACAAAATGTACCTGATGCGTGTTTCTTTCATTTTCTTTAAAAAAAAAATATATATATTATTATTTACTAGAGTGTTTAGGAGCTGGTAAACGGTCTTATATGACGTACTGTTTCATTGGGCTATACATGGGTGACAGGCCAAAAACACAAATGTATTTGATTGGGATTATTTAATGTTGCATCAGCAAACTAACAAACTGAGGCTGAGACCTTAGACGAGACCTAAACTCGTGCGTTTCTTTTAAGTTCATTTAAATCGCGTCATTGTGTCAGGAGCTATTCTTGACAGGAGCAAGGTTGCATCACTACTAGTAAGATGTTCACACTGGGACGTCTTTGGGGTGTGAGAGGAAACCAGAATCCACACAGACATGGAGAGAACATGAAAACCAAAAGCAGGTCTGTGGTTACAAATACAGACATGAAATAAATGCGTTCCTGTGTATTCCTGACCATAAAAATGCTATGAGAATAAAGTTGAGCTCCCACATGTGACAGGATTCTCCCAGCATGGCAAAAGGGTTCACAGCATATACGTTTTTCCTTTCCTATGGTTTGGTCAATAGCCCAAAGATCATGCTTCATATTGCTACTTCTGCCTGACAAATAAATGGTTAAGATCAAAATCCAAGCATACTGTTACATGTCTTAATTTACCATCTTCTATGAGTGCAGTAACTCACAGCCAGGAATGACCTATGCCTTTGTGTTTTTGTATCAGGAAATGTCTATGAGCAGAAAAATCTTCTTGATCTTAGCAAATACACATCATTTAAATCTAAAAGAGGATTAAAAAGGATTATATTTAATACTTCCTTTCTTGTAGCTTGTATACATTTGTACTCTGGTTCTTGTCGTTAATTTGTTCCAGAAGGCTTGTCGAGAACTGATAACGTTGTGTACCATGCAAATTTTTTGCATTCAATGTACATTGAATTTTTTCCAGACCCCCAGAAAATCCACATTGTATAAAGCATTCTATGCATTAATGAATTTGTATTGTGCAGGTGCTCCTTGATTTTCCGATGTATTCTGACAAATCCACGAAAAGATCAATGCATCATTAACTGAGGAGTCTAATATAATCTGTGCTATATCATAGCTGAGCTTTTTAAGTGTTGAAAAACCTCATGTACGGTAGACCTGGAAATTTTTCATAGCGCTTCACTTTTTCGACATTATTTCACAGCCTATTCCGAAATGGATTAAATTAATTTCCCCCCTAAATTATACACTCAATACCCCAAGTGAAAAAAGCTTGTTGAATATTTTTTTGCAAATTTAATTAAAAAAAAACCCACATACACATTATTCAAGTATTCACAGTCTTTTTTCAGCATCTTTGGCAGCAATTACAGCCCAAAGTCTTTTTGAGATTAATGCTGCAAGCTTGGCACATCTATTTGGCCAATTTCTCTGATTCTTCTTTGCAGAACCTCTCAAGCTCTGTTAGGTTGGATCGGGAGCATTGGAATACAGCCATTTTAAGATTTCTCCAAATATGTCCAAATATCCAAATAGGCCACTCAAAAACATTCACAGCTTTTTTCTTGAAGCCGGTCCTTTATCTTGGCTGTATGCTTAGGGCTGTTGTCCTGTTTGAAGATAAACCTACGACCCAGGGGGAGGTCAGGACCCTGACTAGTCTCCCAGTAACAGCTGCTGATAAACAACGCACAGCATGCTGCTGTTACCCTCGATCTTCACTGTAGGGATGGTATTGGCCAGGTTATAAGCAGTACCTGGTTTCCTCCAGACGCTCGGCATTAAGGTCATTAAGTTCAATCTTTGTTTCATCAGACCAGATAGTTTTGTGTGTCATGGTCTGAGAGTCTTTCAGGTGTCTTTTCAACTCTAAGTGGGCTGTCTTTTACTCAGGAGTGACTTCCGTCTGGTCAGTCTACCGTACAGGGTTAAGTGGTGGAGTGCTGGCGAAATTGTTGATCTTCTAGAAGGTTCTCCTACGTTCACAGAGCGATGCTGAAGCTCTGTCAAAATGACCCTTGGGATCTTGGTCACTTCACTGACTAAGGCCCTTCTACCTTGATCACTCAGTGTGGCTGGGTAGCCAGCTCTAGTCCTGGTGGTTCCAAACTTCTTCTATTTATGGTTGATTAAGGCCATTTTGCTCATTGTTCCCTTTGCCAGATCTGTGACTGGATACAATCATGCCTCAGAAGCCTACAGACAATTCCATTGACATAATGTCAAGGATGTGACCTTA
>JAUZSV010099111.1:0-14136 GCA_034780495.1 Parotocinclus cesarpintoi
AGCACTACAGGATTGGACGTAAATCCAGAGATCTTCGAAGGCAGGGAAGAATACACTAGGGCTGGGAGAGATGAGGAGCGACAAGATTGCTCCTCAAGAAGAACCCAGTCTACCTCTGGTTGGTGCAGCCAATAAAGTATCTTTTGGATATTCGACGCCCAGTAGTAGTGAACAAAACTGGGAAGACCGAATCCTCCCTCTCCACGGGGTCTTCGAAGAACATGTTTGTTAACCCTTGGGATTTTCCCATTCCAGATAAAGGAGGATAAACATTGATCCATTAGTTTGAAAAACGATTTGGGTATAAAAACTGGTAGGCATTGGAACAAATAAAGAAACCTAGGCAGAATTGTCATCTTTACCGATTGTATTCTCCCCGCCATAGTAAGAGGAAGGCTTCCCCATCTGTTCAGGTCAGTTTTCATTTGATTAAATTGGGATACATGATTGGCTTTGAATAAAGATGAAAAGGATCGGGTAAACTGAATTCCTAAATATGAGAGACCGCCCTGACAAAGTGGAAAGGGTAGAGATTCCTGTTGAATCTGTAAGGCTAAATCGTTGACAGGATAACACCAGCTTTTTTGAAGATTCAATTTATACCCTGAAAAAGCACCAAATTGAGCTAATAGGGAAACAACTGCAGGGCCGACAGAAACAGGGTCCGTGATATACAACAAAAGGTCATCTGCATATAAAGAGACACGATACTCCAGGTCACCTCTTCTAATGCCATGAAACCAAGCAGCTGATCTGAATGCAATAGAGAGGGGCTCAATGGCTAATGCGAAGAGCAGTGGTGACAGTGGGCAGCCTTGACGAGTGCCACGTCTAAGATGAAAGTAATTAGAGCGACATTGGTTAGTTTGTACACATGCTAGGGGGGAGTAATATAATAATCTTACCCAACCTATAAACGCACTTCCAAACCCAAATTTTTCCAAAACTTTAAATAAGTATGCCCACTCCACCCGATCAAAGGCCTTCTCCGCGTCCAGGGAGACAACAACTTCCGGGCTCTTAATGTTGTATGGTGAGTAAATCACATTAGCCAGCCGACGAATATTGGAGAACAACTGACGGTTTTTAATAAAACCTGTCTGGTCCTCTGAGATTATCCTGGGAAGGAAGGATTCCAAACGAGTTGCTAGAACCTTAGACAGAATTTTCGTGTCAGCGTTTAGTAGAGAGATGGGACGATATGATCCGCACTGGGTCGAGTCTTTATCCTTTTTAAGGAGTAGTGAGATAGACGCATGTGATAGAGAGTCTGGTAAATGGCCTTTACGAAAAGACTCAAAAAACACCTCTAATAGAAGTGGAGTAAGCTTATCTTTAAATTTTTTATAAAACTCTATGGGATATCCGTCCGGGCCCGGAGTCTTGCCACTCTGTGTTGCCATTATAGCCTTATTGAGCTCTTCCTGACTCATACCGCGGTCCAGTGATTCTATTTGCTCCACGGTAAGTGTAGGGATGTCCAGTTTGTTTAGAAAACTTTCCATGTCTGAAGAGTCTGAGGGGAATTCTGAGGTGTAGAGAGAAGAGTAAAAGTCTGCAAAAATTTTATTAATTTCTATTGGGTTGGTTGTTATATTTTGGTGTGCGTCTCTCATCTGAGGGATGAGTCTTGATGCAGCTTGACGTTTTAGCTGATGTGCCATTAACCGACTAGCCTTCTCCCCATATTCATAATAGGTTGCCCGAGTCTTATGAATCAGTTGTTCCGCATCCTTACTAGATAAAAGGTTAAATTTTGTCTGTAACTCAATCCTGGTTTTATATAATTCAGCGGTAGGTGTCTGAGAGTATTGTCTATCCAGATCCTGAATGGACTGCAACAGTGTCTGCCTCTGGTTCCTACTCTCCTTATTGAGATGTGAAGTATATGAAACAATTAAACCTCTAAGGTATGCCTTGAGGGTATCCCATAGTAATGAGTATGAAACCGATTCTTTTTTGTTAGTTTCTAAAAAGAAATCTATGTTAGTAGATACGAAGTTACAAAATTTTTCATTGGAAAGCAAAAGAGGGTTTAGTCTCCACGGAGGGGGAGATCTCACATTTAGGGGAAAATTCAAGTCTAGTAGAACAGGTGAGTGATCCGAAATGACTATGGCCGAGTATGAAATTTGTTTAACTGTTGGGATGAGCAAGGTATCTATAAAGAAGTAGTCAATTCTCGAAAAGGATTGATGGCTATGCGAGAAAAAGGAAAACTGTTTGACTGTTGGATTTAGAAATCTCCAGGGGTCTACTGACCCGTTTTGTTGCATAAATGATGAAAAGGATTTTGCCATATTGGAAAGTGGTTTTGAATTAGATCTGTCAAGTATTGGGTCCATAACACAATTTAAATCACCAGCAAAGATCAGTTGGTGTGTGTCCAAATTTGGTATTAGTGACAAAACTTTGTTTGTGAAGCCAACATCATCCCAATTTGGAGCATAAACATTTACCAAAACTATTGGCTTTTGAAAGAGGGACCCTGAAACTATAACAAAGCGGCCGTAGGGGTCAGTAATTATTTCAGATGGGGTGAACTGTATTCTTTTCGATATAACTATTGCCACACCTCTGGACTTACTATTAAATCTAGAATGAAATATTTGATTAACCCACACTTTGCGGAGCCTATTGTGATCATCCAATTTTAGGTGTGTTTCCTGTAAAAATAAAATATCTGGTTTCAGTTGTTTCAAATGAGAAAAGACCTTAGTCCTTTTGACCGGACCATTAAGTCCTCTCACATTCCAAGATAAAAATCTTACAGAGTGTCCTCCTTCCGCTGCTGTCATTTTGACCATATTAAGATGCTCTCCACGTAAATTAGTACCCAAGCTGCAATCAGATATACCAACTTTAACACAGAGCCTAGATCAGTAACATCAATGAAAAAATAGCTGCCATAATTCCCCAATAAAGCTACCCGCCCCCTGTAAGAATTGAACATAATAATTAACCCCAAAATCCTAGATCTAAATCCCCAACCGAGGATGATCGCAGGTATTACAAAACAATAAAACTTCCAGAGCAGTTCCATAAGCTTGCCGCTAGCCCACATAATCCAATGTGAGCAGCTCCCAAATCTGTGGACACTAAACCTGTTCCATAGTACTTATCAGCCTGATAGAATGGTAGAGGTCAGGCAATGTAACAGTTCAAGTCACTTAGTAAACACAGAGTGACCTCATTCTTCACTACTCACTGCCTTCCCAGTGCAAGCTGTAAAACTCTTTGGCCGATTCTGGAGTGTCAAACAAATACCTTTTACCCTCGTGTGTCACCTGAAGTCGAGCTGGATACAGGAGACCGAACCGAACACCTTGACCATACAACAGAGATTTCACTTCTTTGAATGCCGCTCGTTTCTTCCCCAGTTCGGCACTGAAATCCTCATGGAAAAAAACGCGATGTCCTTTGAAATAAAACTCTCGTTTCCGATTGGTGATAATGCGATGTTTGTCCTGAAAATGCTGAAAAAGGACCAAAAACACTCTTGGTCTCGCGCGGGCAGGTTCCTTCGGCTTCGGTCCAATTCGATGTGCGCGTGCAATCAAGAGAGGCCGCTGGAAGAAGTCCGATCCGAATATTTCCTCAAGACACCTAGTCATGAATGAGATAGGATCCGGCCCCTCTAAGTTCTCCGGAATACCGACAACTCTCAGGTTGCATCTCCTCGACCTGTTCTCCAGGTCGTCTAATTTTTCTTTCATCCAGACATTTTCTTTTTGTAGAGTTATGATGGTTTCCTCGGCATTCACCAGTCGGTCGCTTTGGTCGTTCAGGCCATCTTCGAGTCCGCGAATCCGTTCATCATGGGATTCATAATAAGATTTCACTAACTCCAAATTGGAATTAACAGACGCCAGCTCTGATTTTAACACCGACTGGATAGTTTGTGCCATATCGATGAGCAATACAGAGCGCAGTTTTTGCAAGTCCTCAGGAAGTGTGGACGGTAATGGCGTCGCCGCTACAACTTCGGGCTTGCTGCTACCAGCTTCGGTTTCTTTATCTCCCGGTTTGTTTCGGAGAAGCATTTTACTCATCTTATCGACTGATGATGTTCAGGTCCGCATGCAGCGTTAATGTTCAAATTATTTCGGGTAAAAGGCAAACATGAACAGGTATATTAAAGCAAAAAGTCGGGAGCTAGTCTCACGTGTGTCCTCTCAGTCCATGCCCAACAACTGCTCTCCACTGAGTTCTTTTAGTCCGCTCAATTCAGAGTTTACTGGGAGCCTGTGTTTGGGGAATTAATTTCTTCTCCACTAACCCTAACTAACCCTTAACCCTAACCTTGTCCTAAACCCTAACCCCAACCCTAACTCTAATCCCTTAACCCAGCCCTCAAACCAACCCCTAACCCTACCTAACCCACCCTAACCAGTAGAACCAGTGACCAGTAGATCTGCTGGGAAGAGTTCCTAGAGAGAAACTAGAAACCAGTCTCCGGCCCAATCCTTTACTAGAACCAGTCACATTAAGGTCAAACAAATGCAACGTGCATTAAAGGCAGCGACTGAGAAATTTCGTTGATACATTTTTCTAGAACCCTAAAACCAGAGGAACAGACCTTACTTACAATCTTTAATGTCCACATTACTAAGAGAATGCCCCCATTTACCATTGCTACCGGCGACACTATTCAGAGTGAACCAGGACAGAATACACTGGACGACCACCTGTACTAAGGACATGTTACAACACTGGACTCAGTTCTAAAACTTATCAGGCCTTTGAACCCAAATCCGGGACTACAGAGGGGGAGTGAAGTTTTAACCCTAACCCTAAATGGCATGACATTTATTCCCACACCTAAAATAAATCAAGATGTGCAAAAACAACTTACCTGGGATCTACAGCAATATCACAGGAGATTGTTATTAACAACTTATTACAGATTGGAAGAGGGTTCTGATCCCCCCTTCTTCACCCCTAAATCTTCCTGGACGCCGAACCTTTCACAGGTCTCGAATACGATCAGAAAAATCATCAGGGCAGACAAATAAGCCCTAAAAAAATCGACATTGGGATCACAGGGAAGTACCAAACCTCGATCGGGGGGAACAGCAGGAAATAGAACAACTACGTCGTGATAAATCCATACCAGCCGATAAGGGCAATGTGATAGTGATAATGTGTATGTGGGAGAGGCAGAAAGACAACTGCACCAGGAAGATTACTATGAAAAGCTCCCCAGACCAATATTCCTAAATACAGTCCCAGAGGTCCAGAAAATCCTCACCCAATTACGGGAAGGGGGCCACATAAATAAAAAACAGGAAACTTACCTGAAAGGCCCGGACAACCCAAGGCCAAGAGTCTTCTACATGCTTCCCAAAATACACAAGGACCCAGAAACTTGGAGTGTCCCGAATGAGATGCCACCGGGACGTACAATAGTATCCGACTGTGGCAGTGAGACTTCTGCTACAGCAGACACCCATGACTTTATTAAAGAGATCAAACAAATTACCCTCTCACCAGACATAGAAACATCAGCAGGACTAGAAACAGTCAGAGAGTGGTTCACCAGATACCCGGATAAAAATAGGCAGAGCGAGAGCTTAATTAAATTATTGGAGATAACTTAACCAAAAATTATTTTGAATTTGATACTAAATTTTATCTACAGGTAAGGGGAACAGCAATGGGGAAAAGATTCGCCCCCTTATATGCCAATATCTACATGGCAAAGTGAGAAGAGTCTGCACTGGCCTCATGTACAATTAAACCCCTTCACTATTATTTGTGTCTGGATGACATCTGGGCTGTCTGGTAGAATTCAGACAAATTACCCTCACCTAAATAACTTCCAAAAAGCCATAAAAATAAAATATACCTTACATAGGTCAGAGGTCAACATTTTGGATACAGTCACGTACAAACAAGCAGACTCCTCGGACAAACTACAGGTCAGGGTATATTTTAAGTAAATACCTACTGGAAAACCAAAAAAATTGAAGGACATATTGGTCCACAGTAAATTACCCCAATTAAGGATGAAATCTCAGACAACCCACTGTGGTCTCACATCACTAGAAAAAATGGAAAGAGAATGGATCCATAACCTCGATTCATTACATTCATACATTACATTGAATTAACAATCGAGACCAGTAGGTGAGGGGATGTGGGCAAGTTGTGATTGGTGACATGAGGTAGACTAGTGCCCAACGTGGGTCTCGAGCTGGATATGCTCTTCTGGACTTGCTGGAGACCGTGGGAATTTGGGGCTCCTTAACCCCAAGCCTAAACCAGACCAAAAAATTTTACCTTAAACCCTAACCCTAAACCCCATATCCAAAACCTGTCCCTAACCCCGAACCCTTAAACCCTAACAAAATAAAACTATCCTACTTTAAGTTAAATCTAAATATAACCTTGGTAGCCCATAAAGGACATTTTTTTAGCTGATGTAAAATAAACAAGGTTAGGGTTACGATGTGCCTCCAATAACTTACTCAATATCTCAAATCTTTCATATTCTTTAATTCAATTGTTATTATTGACTTAATTTGACTATTAATACAAACTTAACTATTTCAGTTAACCTCTAGGCCAGCCAATGAGTTGGGACCCAAGGGTTCATTCTTCTACATTCAAGGAGTTTTTCCTTTCCACTGTCACCCTAGACTTGCTCCATTTGGTATTGGTCTTAATTTGGGATAAATATAATATTATAAAGCTCCTTTGGAACATTGCACCATTGTATAAAAGTGCTATATAAATACATTTCTCTTTGACTTCTTGACTTTTTGTTCCTGCACACTGCACTATCTAGATTAGACACTAGGTGACAGTGTAGTCAATAAGATAATTGTTGAGGGTAACGTTGCTCAAAGTCCTGTGCCTTTATAAATCTGCAGTCCATAACCATGTGCTCATTACCTGTAGAAATTACAGATCAAATCATGATAACCGGAAAAATCCAAACTTATCAAACCACTGTTTTTGTCACTTTATGTTTCTTGCTCATGTTTAATATTACTATTATTAATAGTATTAATATTATATTATTACTAATATTACAATTTTATTAATACCGATTTCTTTCTCCCATCAGACTAATTTAGTTCAGACTAAATTTAAATTTATATTACTTAAATAAGATTTGTGATGCAGAAGATAAGTTTTCCTCTGTTCTACAAACAGCCTGCAAGGTTTTTTTTTTTTTTACAAAAAATCTCATTCTCTAACAGCTTCAGCTTCATGTCTGTCAGCAAATGGTTTGCAGAGGCACTAACACACCAAAGACTGGACTTTTTTTTTTTTGCTTCTCCTGTATTTAGTCTACAGAGCTGAAAATAGAAAACATGAACCCACAAAGTCTGTGCTGCGGCAGAACTCTTAGTAAGTGTGAATAAAGACGAGTCAGAAATACTCAAACAAACAGAAGAATCATAAAAAAGAATAGTATAGTCCAAATAACTAAACATTACTTCATATTTATACATTCATAAACAAGTAGTCTAAGAGAAGTGGTTTTAGTAAAAAAAAAGTTTAGAACGTGTGTTAATGACTAAGCTGCAATATTAATTCAGGTACTCTTAGGATCTGCTTTTTGTGCCAACATGTTAACAAAAACCCCAAAATGCTTTTAAAGACTCAGGTTTCACCATTAATTTTATTAATAATTATTCGGGTGCCCCTGAGAGACACTATTATTAACTTTTCAGTTTGCTGGGACAAGCAACTACTTTTTATATCAATCAAATAGCAAATAACAAATAGCAATAAAAAAATATAAAAAAAAAAATTTAATATAAATTTTAAGTTTTATCAGGTGTAATGCATACGCTTAGCTTACACATTTACAATAGTGCTTTCATTCAAACAATTAATCAATTGTTCAAAAACACAGCTGATGACATCACTGCCCAATCGACTATGACATTTTTCAATACATTATTTTTTAAAAATGCCTTTGTTATAACCTTGTATCCTGTGAAAGAATTTGAATGGGGTGTTCAGGGGTGGTTTTATGAGGAATTAAGGGGACGTTCTTAAATAATAATAATAATAATAATAATAATAATAATAATAATGGCTTATAACATTAAATTAGGTAATTGATTGTTTTATTGTTCCTATTATTCATTTAAGCTTTCCCAATCTTTATTTATGTTTAGACTATTTGCATTATTAGATTTTGCACACTGCAGATCTAAAGTGAAAATGTGACTGGAATCAGGATACAAAGGTTAAGAAATCATCTGACTCTATTACCTTTTTATAGTGTCAGGCATTTTCCATTCTTTCTTCCGCCACGATTTAAAAAAAGGGAATTCCATCAGAGCTAAAAACAGAAGCACTTCCTCCTGCGTGGAATAAACACAACACAATGGCTTTTACAATCACCACACACAAACACTGTAATATAAACTGTAGTGCTCTTTAAACTGCTCTCACCCTGCATTTACTGTTTCTTATTCACTTTATATCTGGATATGAATTAGACTTGTCACTAAAATTTATCCCCAGAGTTCCCAGATGAGAGACGATCTAACTTTCTTGTTCCTTTTTACATGCTGAAACCTACTGGATTCTCACCAGCTAATACCAGTGTATCATATCATATCATCGCCGTCAAATACAGGCAGAAACCAGTCTGCTTTGTGCAGGAGAACATTTGGGTCAGTGCTGTTACTGCCCTGAGAGAATTCAGGACTGGAGAACTGTAACTGGGTTCAGAGTTTGTTTGTTTATTTGGCTTCTTTAACGTTGCTGTCGGCATCAGTGGCCATCTTAGCGACACACACTCAAGGTTATATCCATACACAAGTTCATCTCAAGACCAGTCATGCATACATACATACAAGTCACTGCCAATTTAGAGTAATCAATTAACTTAACACACATGTCTTTGGACTGTGGGAGGAAACCGGAGGGGAGGGCATGCAGACTCCACACAGAAAAGACCTAGGTCGCTCCACCCAAGGATTGACCTCAGGACCTTCTTGCTGTGAGGCAGCGGTTCTACCCACCGAACCCCCGTTCCGCCCCTGGGTTCAGAGATTCAAGCAGGTTTTGGTGAAATTGGAACTGGATCATGATGGATCACTGAACTAAAATGGACCAGATTAAGAGACTTTCAGTCATGAAAACAAACTGTCTAATAAAGTCATGAACAACAAAGTAAAAGCTGTGAATGATCGACTTATGTCCATCTGATTTTATGCAGAGCCGTTTAACGCTGTAATGATACAGCTTTATGCTCAAACAACAAAAGAGGATGAAGAAACAAAAAAGGGATGGAAAAATGGAATGTTAAAGGCAGCAATTAAAAGGAAGGATTACAGTTGGGTTACATTGCCTTGGAAACAGAAATAACGATAAAAAAATGAATAACCAGTTTTTGCAAGTACATTGACCTTTTTTCATTACTAGTCCATTCTTCAAGCAACCAAAACAATGTCCTTATATCTGGACATTACCAAATGGCATTCTCTGAAATCAAACTCTGCACGGACAGATGAAAGAGCTCTATTTGAATTGCAAAGACATGGCCTGGAGCTGATTGTGGAACAGATCTTCAATGTGTGACCAGAAGAACTCATCATCAAGAACTGATTTCAGATGCTAGACTCTAGGATCTCTTAGCATTACATCCATCAAAGAAGAATCAGAGACAAAATAAATTCCACTGAATGACAGAGGATACAGGGGACATTGTAAAAAAAGAAGTAAGGCCAAAATAAAGGACTTTTAAGAGAACTAAACCATGACTATACGATTTGTAAAGACACTGAATATGGAGACAAACAAAGAATAACAAGTACATTTTGTACAATGATATGCAAGACCAGAAACAGATTTTCAACTTTGAGGCAATATGCTAACATACCTGCCAGATCCTGAGACTGCTACAGAAAAAGAAGGCTACAGGGACATAACATCATAATTCAAGGTTTTAAAGAATAGCTGCATAAAGTTTAAGCCAAATGGTGCCCGGGTATCTGGAAAATCATTAAATGGCGAGCAGATTGGAAAAGGTCAGATTTATATCCTAATACCAAAGAAAGGAGGAAAGAAGCAGTGTGCAAACTACTGAACAATCCAATAACAACCGGAAACGTTATACTGCAGATTATTGAAACATGGACTACAAGATAAAGTAAAGGCAGAAGAACAGGAGATATCAATGCAAATGTATGCTGGATTACAAAAAAGGCAAAGATATCAACAAGGACATCAATTTCATTATGGAATGTCCTTAGGCAGATGGGAATACCGGAACATCTCACTAGTGTAATAAGAAAACTCTACACCAATCACCAAATCACAGTCATCACATCAAATGGACAAACAGTCTGGAGACTGACTTACACTGCCAAGAGAGTAAGAGTCAGACAGCATACTGTCACCATAGGGGTCCAAAACTGTGTAATGTATATGATAAGCATCTAAGGAGAGAAGCAGAAAACATCAATAACCTTCAATATGCAGGCGACAAGACACCGAGAAACTGACACTGGGCCAGCTGGGACATCATCTTATACCAACATTAAAGACCACTAACCTTATCATTAATGGAAATTATGTTTTAGATCAACTACTTCCACAGCAGTCAGGAAACATAAAGACTGGCAGTCATCAGACCAAAAAAAAATAATGTGCTGGAACTGGAAAAAAAGTTTCAAATAGAATGTTTTGTGTCTCTGAGCAAATATGAGAATTGTCCAGTTTTAATTCAATACAAATTTATTTCTATAGAGCTTTTTATAACGGAGTATTGTCTCAAATCAGCCTTATAATATTACATTATCTTAAAAATCTAATCCCAAGTTGAGCAAGCCTAGGGCGACAGTGGAAAGGAAAAACTTACTGAAAGTAGTAGGAAGAAACCTTGGGAGGAACCAAGACTCAACAGGGGTCCCGACCTCCATGGGTGAGCTAGATGTTAATTAAATAAATACTTAAAAGGGTATTAAATTATAGCAAAATTAGGTAAATCATGTAAATTAATAACAAATTAATAATGCAATTTAAATTAGTAATAAAATAAATATACTAAATTCTAAAACAAAATAGATTATAAAATAAGTACTAAGTCGGAGGACTTACCCTAACCCAAACCCTATTATGATCTCAGATTATGATCTTCTCTCTTGTTCTTTATGAATGTGAAAACTGGACAATGAAAAAGCAGGACTAAAGCAGGAAGATAGGAATCTAAATTAAAAAAACTAAAAACAGTGCTGGCCAAAATGTTTGAATGGATACACTGGGCTGCAAAGAAGAAAATCAGATCAAGATTAATCTCTCACTCTAAGCCTGGATAACCAAACTGAGGCTCTCTTATATTGGAAATATTAGGAAAAGGACGGCCATTAAAAACATGGATGGATAAGAAGTAGATGTTTATTATGGGATGTGAAGATGTTGATTTGGTATTATGTTCAATAACATTCTCATAATTAACCCTGATAAAGTTCTGGACCTGAATTATTTGGATGAAGCTGTTGCACATGCTGAATATAAGAACAGAAGCTCGAGCTCACAGTGGTTTTGGCTTTGGAAAGTCCCTGCACCGCCTCCATGTGGTCAACTTCTGTCAACCAGACTGAAAACGAGGCGAGGTCAAACTTTCCACTCCTTTAACTTGAATAGTTGTGCTTTAAATAATGTGCTTATCTTAGCTATCAGCTAAATCTTCTGTTCAGACTGCAAGGACCCTTCAAATGAGGTCATGAGATTTGATGCAATTCCAAAAATACTTCAGGATTCAGGAAACCTGTTTGATCAGAATTGATTTGTTCGTGTTCATGAAGATCTCGTTTTATTTACCTTCAATTATTTTAGCAGCTTGTTACAGTTTAATTCAGTTTGGTCTCCATAATGTCCAGTTTAGTTTGTTTTTGATACTTCAGTTACTTTAATATTTGAGCTAGTTGTTTTTTGGTGTCGCCCAGTCAATGCTGTACAATATGTACCAAAAGTCTGAGACCACCACATGTAATGTACAAACGATCAAATCAGCATAACCCTGATCACCATACCATTAGGTACCTCATCTGATCCCATCCAAACTACCAGAGGAACTAGTGTGTTACAAATCACAGAAATGTTTCATGTTGGTTATGGGAGTAACAGGTCATGGTGCAGTGGTTCCTTCTAAATATGAAGCCACACAGCCACAAACCAAACAGATTTCTAACACTAATACTCCTGTTCATCATCAAAAAGTCCTAAACTAGACAAGCCTGGTGTAACGGAGCAATAGAATCGTGCTCCAAATATGGCAAACTAAATATTTAGGGAGGTTATGGAACCATTATGGAAATGTCGGTACCTTTTTCAGCACGATAAAACACCATGATGCTGCACACACTGTTCACCAAAGGTCTGTGGAGCATAACAAAGTGTTCAAGATATTACCATGGCCTTTATGTTCTCTAGATCTTCATCCAATCATCCCAAACATCATCCAATCATCCCATTCATCATCCATTCAGCATCCATCCAATCATCCATTCTCATAAAATGTCAAGACTTTCACCAACAAGCCGACTTTCTGAAGGAGCTTTTAAAACTTTTAAACTTTTAATATTATATTAAGGAAAAATAAAGACTTCATGTTCACTTAGAAACGTTAAATTTATTGCTAATCCGATCCTATTTAAATCCAGTGTCAAAATAAGATAAAGCGGTCAAAGTAATAATAATAATAATAATAATAATAAACACCTTTCTATAGATAAACAAAAAATAAACTACACTGGAGCAACAAGTCTGACACGATTTAATCAGATAATTTTTTTTAATTGCACTTAATTTTAAAACATTAAAATGCTCTACCAAACATTTCTTCTTAAATATTTGCTGACACAAACTAATACATTTTAAAGATGACCTGATTGAAGATGACTTCTACTTCTCTGTTCTCTTGAGCTCACAGTGTAACACAATTTGACCCACAGTTTCATGAAAATGTTTGTGTACATTTAAGAATGTCCTGTATTTTAAATAATAAAAAACAGAGTTTACTATAATAAAAAGTTTTGTAGACACCACACTTCTGTACACTAATGAGTATTAACTAACAAATTAACGAAACATGATCTCAGTAAAAAAACCACGAGCTTATATAGAAAGAGTCCCAAACATTTGCACAATACAACATACCTTTTATTTCGAGCAAACTGCATAAGTATGAATAAGCTAAATATGATAAATGCAGACTAGATGTCAGATTTTAAATGCATAATGGATCCTGCATAATGCCAGAAGAATATTTATTTAAAAACCAGCTACTCTTTTTGTTTTTATAGTGTGATTGTTAAACACAATGCTGTGAGTGAAATAAAGGGGATGAATCATTCTGCACTCATAGGGACAATTCAGAATAAGTCTCTTGTGGCTGGAGAAGTGAGGGGAATCCTGGGGAAGATCCTGCACCCTCTGTTCTATTCTAAAAAAGCTTATGAAGGAACAATGATTTTTAGCATTAACAGAATTCCTCTGAATTATCAAATGGAATGGATAATTGTTAATAAAAATAAATAATATTACGGAATTTAGAAGTAGATCACATGCAAATTAAAACTCACTTTGCAGAAAATTACTATAGAGTAAATTAAACATGTGTATGAGTACACTGTCCCAAATAAAGCTTATATGGATCATCTTATGCTCAGTACTGAAGTATTGAAGTCTGAATAGTGAAGAACTTTTGGATGAGGAGCAGCTTGATTGTGGGAAATTCCCTCAGAGCTCACGGCTTGCAGTGACTTCCCAAAAACTTTTCTCTGCAGATAGCTGAGGCACTGTGGATGTGGGCTTATAGCAAAGCCTGAGATAAAATAAGAAGAAGAAATGTAAATATTAATCGATTATATTTAGACTCATTGTTTATTTGATCAGTTGGACTTACAGGGGTTGGACAATGAAACTGAAACACCTGTCATTTCAGTGTGGGAGGTTTTATGGCTAAATTGGACCAGCCTAGTGGCCAATCTTCATTAATTGCACATTGCACCAGTAAGAGCAGAATGTAAAGTTTAATTAGCAGGGTAAGAGCACAGCTTTGCCTAAAATTTGGCAATGCACGCAACATTATGGGTGACATACCAGAGTTCAAAAGAGGACAAGTTGTTGGTGCACGTCTTGCTGGCGCATCTGTGACCA